>VCCN01004231.1:2996502-3007525 GCA_006491835.1 Architeuthis dux | reverse complement strand
TATTATATATATGGGGGAGAGATTCCTTGAAACTATTCCTTAGCGAAGCGGCATTGAGTCTTTGGTATGACTCGGTGTCGGATTAAACCGAACAAGAGGCGAGCACTCTACCAGTGGGCCACAGTGATCGGTGCAGACGCATATGGATACTTCAATATGGGCAATGCAAGAATCGAAAATATAAGAATTTAATATATATATTAATAGAATTGTAAGATGTATGAATTATTTCAGATTTTACTTATATGATATAGGTTTCACACTGTACAATGATTTTCGTTCCGTGCAAAAGGAATCTTGAAATCTTTCAGTAATAATAATGATCTAGATATCAAACCTCGTGTAAGCACCTATCAGTCTACATGCATACCTACGACATGAATGATGCTCTTCCCTAAAACATATCAATTCGATTGTAAAAGATACTTCATTACTCACGGATCCATTAATGATTCCTACTTATGGCATGTGAAGCGTTCCAATGGGATACATTTTTATCTTTGAAAACACTAAAAAACACTAAATTGCCCTAAAACATATTGACCCAATTATCATAAAGTTGCCTGAATATCCATATTGAACTGCCTTATCCAATGTTAGTCTTTTTAAAATAATTCTCTTATTGCTATTCATTTTTAGTGTTTCTAACTTAACTTAACTCTCTCATTGCTTTTTTAGTCATTTTAGTCTTCATTTTAAACATGTCATGTTTTAGTGTTTCCAACTTTACAATTTTGGATTTAATTCTGAGTATAAAATACTCCCTTCTTACTAACACGTTCACGTGAAAAGTGTCCGAAAGGCCTTGTTTAGGGTGACCAAAAGTAAACAAAACAAATCCATTATTAATTTCATCGGTGTGGAAAAACTTGTCCATTCAATGACAATAAATCAGAGCCAAAGCCAGATTTACAACCAGTAACCAGTGAACAATTCATGTTGATTTGTTTCAGAGCAGAAACATTGTAAAACGTAAGAGAGGAACAGAGAAGAAGAAAAAAACTCTTTACAATCCACATGAAACGCAATATGTCTCTCTCTCTCTCTCTCTCTCTCTCTCTCTCTCTCTCTCTCTCTCTCTCAACCATCGGAACATTACCGCAAAGGGGCGGAAGACCTCCATAGCTAGCTCAGGCATCTGCCAGGAGAAGGACACTCCAGTCAAATCTACGACCTATGGACACTGCTTCTATTCACGCTACTCCGGTGGTCCATAGGATTCAAACCCTTGGTTTAAAAGGTCGGGTCGGCCCTGGTCAAGTCGCACTTCAGCTTAAAACTTCACATACATGTGTGTGTGTGTGTATTTTGTGTTTAAAAAAACCCCACAATATATAGGCCTACCATACGTCCCGGTTTGAAGGGTCTGTCCCAGTGTCCCATCCGGTTTATTAATTTCTCCCGGAATGTCCCGGGTTTTGATGAAAAGGCATAAAATCCAAGTAGGAAAAATCGTAGTGCTGTTGAGCTTTTAAATTCATCAGAGGAATTTAGGAGATTTTTGTTGAATATAGGTAAATATCTGTGTATAATATTGTGTATATATATTCGTTCAGCTTGATTGTAAATATTTTTATTCGCATTTTCGTATTACTCATTCTTAGATTTAAATATAGTATGTAGTATATTACACTTTTACAATTGATAAAATATGATACTTATAATTTTAATAAAATATTTCTCAGTACTGCCGCTGTTGAAAGAGTATTTTCAATGATGAATAGCATTTGGTCTCATGAGAGAAGTCCAATGAATGAACCAACAGTAAAAGGACTGTTGCATGTAAACTCAACATTGACTGGAGTTGCAGTGAGTTCTTTAAAAAAAATAAAAACTAATAAAGATTTTTTGAAGAAAGTTCATTCAAGTGAAAAATATGAATTGTCAAAAAAAAAGGGTTAATTAAAAATGTTGATGTTCCTTGCCTTGCTGAATTTAAATAAATGTTAGACATAAACTATATATTCGTTTTTTCTTTGTGTCAGCACTAAAGCTTAAGGGGAGTTAGGTTATTAAAGCACTTCTTTATTATACAAATACCGATGCCTATAATACAAATTGAAAACTGTCTGGGGCTTAACCCTTATAACGTGGGATTCGGGTGTTTCTTTCGTTTCAATCGTCCGAAGAACAATTTGAATGTTAATGACCCTTTTCATAACTATAGAAAATAATAAAAACTGAGACAAATTAAGATTATTAAGAAATACTATAGTGTTAAAAATGTTGAGACAATCAATAAAGGTTCTGGAACTCTGAGGAGACTTGGTGTCACTTAACCCTATGAAAGACCTACACGTTAATGTTTACTTATAATGATGATCAGGGCCCCGAGAGGAATTGTATAGGGCGGTGCAAAGCTGCTTTCGGGGCCACATGAACATGAACGTATGGGAAAGGCTTGATTTGCCCGAAAATTTACACAGTTTCGCCCGAATTGCCCCCCCCCCCCGACTCGTACGCCAATGCCCCCACAGACACACAAGTTTCGATACACAGCTCTATCCAAGAAACTGTCGGGCCTCCTTGGTCCTTCGGGCCCCAGGGCGATGCACCCACTGTACGCTCCTCTCAGAGGCCCTGATGATGATTATGATCATGGTGGTGAATTTGATGATGATGGTGGTGATGATGATGAAATGATGATAGCGGTGGTGGTGATGACGATGATGGTGCTGGTGGTGAAGATGATGATAATGATGATGGTGAAGATGATGATGATGATGGTGCTAGTGGGGAAGATGATAATGATGATGATGATAATGATGAAAAACTAAAAACAGAGGGAGCAAAAAAGACAAAAGACAAAAGGAAAAAAAACCAATTCTTTTGCTTATCTGTGGAAGCAAACGAAATTCTAACCAGCTTCCAATCTAGTCTAAAGATATTTAAAGGCGGGGTTCGAAAATGTAGGCGTGGTCGCAGACAGGTACGGATGTTGGTATTTTAACGTGTATTGTACACACAGGCACATACATACGAATATACATATATATCCGTGCGGGTATACGTGTTTTATTTTATTTTATTACTAGGTGGGCGAGTGTTTCTGTGTTTCTAACAGACTGGCATTGCTCCGAGACATTAATCGTTTTTCAAAAACTTTCACCCACGAACGTAAAGGAAAAAAAACGATTTCCCGCTGAGCGCGTTTTCACGGAGTGGCACTCGTATACAAGTAACTTATATAAATAAGTAGCTTATTCATTGATGACCCGTTTTTCCAATTTGTTAATTGATCACCCCCAACACGGCATGTGGCAAAAGACGTTGGCCATGTTTTTAATTGAATGACTAACAGGCCTGTTTTATCATCATTTTATTTCTCACATATGCACACCGATGCGCATGCGTGCCTTTGATATCAGCGACATGTCTTTTATCACTATTTAAGCTTATTGTGGCATAAGGTCTCAAGTATGGGGCACCCCGTCAGAATCCAACTCATTGCAGTAGAAATGGTCAATAAGACTAACTTGCTAAACGTTGCTCCACGGCGGCGCACGGTTTGAAAAAACATTCGTACATGTAAACAATTCTATTTGGTAAGTTTAGCTTATTACAGTACAGGATCACAAGTGTTCAGCACCCAGTGAGGATCGAGCCCATTACAGTAGTAATGGCCTACGAGACTAGCTTGTTACAAACCGCCAACCAAAACTGTCACCAAAACCGTAAACATAGGTTTTTTCAGTTTCCAAGTATCACGCGTAGAGGCCGCACCAATGGAACTAGTGTGCTGAACATTTCAACATTTACTCCTTATTATGTCTAGAAAAAACGATTATTCTCTCCATCCATTTATATTTCTTCTCTTGAGCAATTTATTATAATACACTTCTGGGTTGCTAGATCCATCGAAGCTTCACCAGAGCCCCTTTAACCGTACGTTTCAGGAACACTCCTACTCTTTCCGTTGTCAGAATCTCACGACAATGTACGAGGGGTTGGGACTTTCCTGGTTTGAATTCAGAGTTGTCTGTCTTCTAGACTGGTTGCCAACCAAGCCTGAAGATCCCAGTCTGTTCTGCTATTCATCCATAGGACAGGTGGATTCATGACTTTCCCACGGTCATTAGTGCGAAATAAACGCAAACTGTCTCAGCCGATTTCATTTTCCGTGCAGCTAACCGTTAGGCGAATTTTTCAATAGTAATACTAATCTTTTGAAGAGGATGCCTTGCCTTGTTCTTGTTTGCAGTTTTTCTGGCTATGGGAAAAACGAGTGGGGTTAAATGAAGGTTTTGGCAAATACATTCCAAGTTTGTCGAAAATTTAATTTGGTCTTATCATTGCATGGTATAGTCTTACCAACTAAACAGAATCGCGTTTAGAACAATTAGGGCATTTCCCGATTCAAAGGTGCGTGTTTGGAATGGCCTGGAGCAGCCTGATATAATTGTCATCTAAAATAATGGCTTCGGATAATTTCGGTTACTTTTTATATCTAAATTTATATCTATTGAGAGAGGGGAGAGAGATTTCCTCAATTATAGTTAGATATAGAATACGGAAGTATAGAGAGACCTGTATACTATTTACATTTGCTATGGAAAACGTTGGCTAAAAATATCTCCTACCAACCATTTGAAACAATGGACCCTTCCACTCTAACGATCTTTATTTAATAGTATTCCCCGCTTTTCGAAAGTTCGCTTAACGCCACTTTTTCGTTTTTTCGAGAAAAAGGGGAACGCTCAACAATTTTTCCCTTATAAATTACAACTCCAGGACAAAGTCAGAATTGACTTTACTTTCCTATGTACAGTATCGCTCATAAATAAGTACGCCCCTACCACTTTTTAATAGAAAGTTCATTTTCTTCTAAACCAAATATAGCAGGATTTTATTATTTCTAGTGGATATTATCAGGTACTATTTATGACCAAACTCTACAGCATTGAAACTCTGTTGCCAAAAATATTTCTTCGTAGTGTTGTACACATCTTTGGACGGCACCATATTCATATTTTTGGCAACAAAGTTTCAATGCTGTAGAGTTTGATCATAAATAATACCTGATAATATCTGTTTTCATTGTGTAATATTCCACTAGAAATAATAAAATCCTGCTATGATTGGTTCAGAAGAAAATTTTTATAAAATAGTGTTAGGAATGTACTTATTTATGGGCGATACTGTAACAAGAACAAGAACAAGAACAATCCTCACCAAAAAGAGGGAGTAAACTGACATATAAAATCGGCATTTTTCACTACCGAGATTTGAACTCACGACCAGGTGATTTCTAGCCTGGTAGTTTAACACATGCGCTAAACTGACAAATCTTACAAACCTCGAAAGTTTCATGAGCATTTTCCCTTCAGCATTAACTCTAAATCTCATTCTGTGATAACCTTAATTTTCATTCCGAAATACTGATCATTATACAAATGGCGCCATAGTTGTAAACTCTTCATCATTCCAGCATCTATTGTAGGCTCTAATTAAGGTCGTACTGTCTCGCTAAGAGAACGCCAAAGAAGCTAAATGTTTAACGCAAGAAAAATAAGAGAGAGACAAGACAGTTTGTAATGAATCACGTGTGTAGGTGTTTGTGTGATTATGTCTCAGTCTGAAAGATACAGATATATAGTAGACTATTTGTCAACGTATATGTATGTATGAATGACTCTGCGTGAAATCGCGTGTCGGTTTAAAAAAGAAGAGAGAGATAAGAAAGAAAAAGGTGATGGTGTATGTGTTTCTCTAAGAATCTCGGAAATAGAAAGAATTATATACTCTCAGTGGACAAGACTGAGAAAAGAGGTGTTGGGATGGGCCATGTCTCGATCTAAAGCAGTGGTCCCCAACCTTTTCGAGTCATGCCCCACTTTTGTCAATAAGATTACTAGTTTCCCCCCGCCTTCCATTTAAGTAAGTTGCAACAAAGAATAATTTCAAATAATAACTTTATTTTACGTATAATGAGACAGCTTCATACTAAGAATTAGTTTAATTTTATAATTGTACAGCTGCTGCTGTGTATTTGTTACTCAAAGAAAGGAAGCGAAAATAATTAGAAATTTCAATTCATTAACAAAAATATAAGATATCTGCTATCGTAACTGATATACACATCAATGTGATCTCTGTTCTTGATTTTTTGCTACTAGTTCTTCGATTTGTGGGTCTATTAGTGAGAGAGCACATCTTAAATCATTCTCAACTTGGAGCTTATTTCGAGACTTCGCCTTGATAGATAGAAGTGCAAACTGGACTTTTATTTTTACCTAATAGCCGTATTACCCCCTTGGATTACCCAAATCCCCCCTCCCTCCGGTTGGGAACCACTAATCTAAGGTGATGAAAATATGCAGAGAGAAAGAAAGAGTACATATGTGCATGTGTGTATGCACACACACACACACACACACACACACACACACACACACACACACACACACACACACACACATCTCGATTTGAGAAAAAAGAAAGTGAGGAAAGGGAACATTACAGAATGAGAAAGAAGTGGGAAATAATGTGTCAAAACAGAGAAAGAGTATGTATTGGGTTGGCCAAAAAGATCGTTTCGTGTTTGCCGTTGGATGGCATTAGGAGTGTTAAATTCATTTAAAAAAATCGCTTTTGATTATATTGTGACAGCTGTCGTATCAGCATGCATGTAAAAAATATTTGTAAAAATTGGCGTATCTCTTGTTTGTTGATTCTAACATTAAAGCTGTAAAAAAATAAGCAATATTTCAGATATTTAGTCCCTAGTATCGAACTCGAAAGATGAGTCTGTTTAATAATTTAACCCCGTGGCCATCACACCGATCCTTGTTTCACTGCTGTACTCACAACAATCAAGCAATTTGGTTTGAGATATGTCAAGTCATATTGAGGTAAATGCTGTCATATGGCACGGCGGGTCTTCATCCTTTGAAAATGTCGTTGACAGCGGCACCCTCAGTCCGAAAGAAACAAATGAGAGAGAGAGAGAGAGAGAGAGAGAGAGAGAGAGAGAGAGAGAGAAGAGAAGAGAAAAATAAGTTTTCGCATAAGAATCGTTGTCACGCCTTTACAAAGCGAATCACGTGTGAATATGTATGTGTTTTCTCTGTGTCTATTAAGACGAAGTAGCGTGGACCCAAAGGCTTATTTGCTTAGTTTTTAAGTTGGTCTGTCTGGCTGGCTGGCTATGTATGTATTTTTAAAAAAAATTCCCACCCTCTAAATAGGTTTTTAGTGGGGGTTCAATTTGCAATGTAAGTATATGCAAAATTGGTCCTTTTATTAATGATCACTGCCCAGTGATTTATTCATTGATCACCCCTTTTCTCCATTTTTTAATTGATTAACCCAACAAGACATGCTGCCAAAAGACGTTGGTCACGTGATGGTTTCTATTGAGTGACTAATCAGACCTGTCTATCTATCTATCTATTTCCGTATGTACCTATCAATCTTTCATATCCACCATATCTAGCATCCCATATACAATATATTTTCTTCACTTTCCTTCTCTCCCTTTTGCTGTCTCTTTCGTCTAAATTGTTAAACTAAGAAACAATCCTGATTTTCCACATCTTCTGTTAAACACACTGTCTAACAATTCGATAGAGAGCTTAACGAATCCTCAAGTGTTCGTAAACACAAGACATTGACCGTGGTGTCTGTTCACGCCGACCGACATGTCACAAAGTATCAACACTCAAATTTACCACGCCTCAACGTTTCCTTTAGGAAACATTTTTTTCTATTTCAAACTCCACTGGATATTGTATGTCTTCGTGTGCAACTGCTTATGACGGGCGCTAAACCGAACCACATGAAACTTTCAACGAATCGCCACAGATGTATGAGGAAGGCTTTGGTTCTTTCAACTTTTATCTCGGGTTTGGACTATCGACATGGCCGGATTAACCTATAAGAAAACTATGTCACGGCGTAGGGCTCATTGAGGCGTCCACAAATAAATAGCAATATAGAACTTCTTACTATTCCCTTGGGGAAAAGATCAACTATAAATAAAATAATTAATTAATACATTTAGTACGTGAATAAAAAATATTATTTTATAGGTAAAATACACCCTTTTCAGTTTATACTATGAGAGGCCTTATTTTAACATTTGTAAATATCCTATCAATAAACTATTTTTACTATGTTTATGCATCAATATAAACTTACTGTTCAGATCTCATATAATTTTAATATGGTGGGCCCCAAGTTTATGGATGGCGTAGAGCCCATTGTGGTCTTAATCTGGGTCTGACTATTAGCATCAGTTTCTGTAGTAACGTCTTCATATTTCTTTTCACATTTCCTTATGGTAGAATTTCCATCGTGTTACACGAAGTTGTGGCATCCAACTAGACTGGAACCCAGTAATGAATGATGATAATCTAGTAATTTGCAAAGAAAATAAAAATGAATAAAGAATGATCTGCCAAGTGTATGCTAGGCACAATAATGAACAAGAGATTCATTTTGCTGGTTTGTTGCAATTGTGATCCATTTCTTTATGGTGAAATGGTTATAGTATTAATTATTATGTTCACGTTGCGATCGCTTTTCTTATTGAAGAATTTATCAGATGAGGAAGTAGTAACGTGTTCATATTATTATCTGAAATGTTTGCTATATTACGTATTGTGTTATGTTATGTTTTATGTATTTCAGATAATAAAGATTGGCTGTATATCGAAAGAGCGTTATTGTTACTTCTGCGACAGTTATTTTAAACGCTTGTAAAATCTGCTATATTCATATAGCACAAGTATCAGTCAGAAGTTTTAAAGCGTGTTTAAGTTTGGCGAGTGAAACTATTTTCTTTTGCCAGTTGATTCGGTTTTTAGTTTGGCACCAACTGCTGAGCTGTGGAAATTATTATGATCCTAAGATCCAATTAAATTTTGAAAAAATCTCTGAAATGTGTGGCAGTTTAGCCAAGTTAGATATGAGTAGGACGAGGACCTTTTAGATTTTTTAGGAATGTAAGAGGATAGATTGTACTATGATTCAGCAAAATCTGAACCATTTTGTCAACTGACTACGCTACTTTTCATGCATTCATAAAACACATAAAATGTTGGGTATTTACTAGATATCTTCTTAAATAGCATAGTTATGAAGTGCCAAATCTGGCAAATCATGCTTGCGGCCCGCGACATGTAAATTTAAGCAAATTTCAATTTGTCATAACTTCTGAACCATTTGTTCAATCAAGGGCTAAAAAACTTATGTGCAACCCTGAAAAACGTTTTCAGGCGAAAATTAAAAAAAAACAAACAAAACCTTTTCATCCTGGCACCCAGTGGGATAAGCACTAATGTTGTGTATCTAAAAACTTCGTCAAACTAAGGGAAATCCATCATTTGTTTTGTTTTGTGCATCAGAATATTCTTTCGATAACATCTACTTTTGTATGTGTAAATAATCTTTTGTTTGTTCTGTTGTATAAAAAGAAATAGATTAAAGAACATATTTTCCCGTGTTGTTATATTTATGGCCTTTTCCCCAGGCAACGCCGATATCCTTGCCATTATATATATATATATATATATACACACATACATATGTATATACACATACATATGTAAATATACACACACATATATACATACGCATACATATATATACACACATATATATATATATATACATACGCATACATATATATATATACACACATACATATATACATACATATACACACATACATATATACAAATACATACATATACACACATACATATACATATATACACACATATATACATACATGTACACACACATATATACATACATATACACACACATACATATACACATATACAAATACACACATATACATATATACAAATACACACACACACACACATATATACACAGACACATATATATCTATATGTGTGTGTGTGTGTGATAGTCGATTGCGTGCTTCAGAAAAGGTTGAACCCAGTCAGAGAGAAATACAAATAGACCTTTCCTAACTCATCATTGATCAAATACTGAAAACTGGAAGGTAAATACTATAATTCCTTTCATTTTTTCCTGCTTCGTTTGTCTGGATTATTTGCGTATTTCTTTACTATTTCGCTTCCTTCTTTCCCTTTGTTTCTTTTGTATTTCTTTGCCATAAACCCACACCAACCACAAAAACCACAACGTCGCTGGCCAAACTCCACGGTTATGTTGAAGGCAAATTCGAATACAATAGTTGCCTCATAATTGAAAGTCTGCAATAGGAGATGGTATACAACCGCCGACGCATACATCTATAAGTTCAACAGATTTTTAAGACTGGATATCGCCTCGCCATCTTTATTCTACTTAATACGAGTACGACTTTCTGCCGTCCGGCTTTTCTGTCACACATAAATTCCTCTGGGACTTCCAAAACCGACCACCCCATCCAAGTAAGAAGACTGCACCATCTGGTAGTTGTGGACAAGAAACGAGAACCTGCCAAATTATAGATGTACAAGGACTACAGAGTGATCACGAAAGAGAGTGAAAAGTACCAGGACTTAGCCTGGGAGCTGAGAAAGGTGTGGAACATGAAGGCCAGGTTAGTGCCAATAATAGTAGGCGCACTGGGAACAGTGCCAAAGACATTGAAGTCAAGATTAGATGAGTTGGAAATAAGAAAGAATCTAGACTATGCAGACCACATCACTACTGGGCTCTCCAAGAATACTGAGGGGTGTGCTGGAATAACGACCCCCCAGTTGCCAGCAACGGCCTGATAGCTAGAATGAACATGGCATAAGTGTTAGAAGACTCTCTACCTTCCTTTCTTACGAACGCTATGAACTGAAATTTGGTCTGAACGAAAAACATTTTGGCATTCATAGAACTGTCGACTTTCGTCGCAGTTAAAAATATGACGAGGAAGTGAAAAAGGTCATCATGTACAAACCAACAGTATTGACACGAAAGAGAAGGAAAAGAAGAAAAAGAAAGAAGAAGAAAAAAAAGAGATGAGATAAAAATCAAATGGCTATACAAAGGAATGGTAGATAGAAAGATAACGAAAACGGATTTAGAATAATAGGAGCAAAGAAAGAAA
>VCCN01004231.1:2951377-2965218 GCA_006491835.1 Architeuthis dux | reverse complement strand
TATTTGAAATAGTTATTATTACCTAACATGTTTCAGCCAAAAACCTGGCCGTTTCTCCAGATGCCTGCAAAAGTATTAGATTTAAGTATTTAAAAAAATTTCTTTATTACTACACGTGTTTCGGCTATTAAAAGCCTCTTAGGGTACTTCTTTTTTAAAACAGAGATTTTACAAAAGTTGAAAAAGTTGAAATATTTGATAAAGTTCAACTTTTGTAAAATCCCTGTTTTAAAAAAGAATTACCTGAAGAGGCTTTTAATAGCCGAAACACGTGTAGTAATGATTCTGAAAATAACATCGGTGTCGTTTCTATTAAAACGACACGAATAGCTCCGTATCATGGGCGTATGGGAAGAACTTTTCGGTTAAAAACACAAGTACTAATTTCCAATAAAAAAACGAAGTATTCTTTATCAATCAACAATAAGAATGAATAGGAACTTTAATTAATTATTGCTAATTTGTCATTAGTATTAATTTGTTAATCTTTTTGCTTTTTCTGTTCGATTCTTTCCCGTCTTGCTTTGCCTGAACTCGGGGAGGGAGGCAGTTGGCTTCCCTGTCCCCTGAATCGTACGCCAATGCTTCATATTGCTTGGCAAGTGAAATGATAAGACGCACGCACGTGTAATACAACCGTTATCGCAATTTTCGCGACAGAACGCTGGATGAAAATTAAAATACAAAAAAAGAAAGAAAAAAAGGCAGGTGTAATGATGGGCTGGTCTAATTCACAAAAGCAATAGAAAGAAAAAAGAATATCTTTCTCTTAAATTAGAAATGAATTATATTTGCACATTCTCTTACACACAAACACACACACACATATACATATATACTTATATAATGAGCAGTGCGATATTTCCTGTTTCTCTGTCCGTAACAATAAACTCTTCAACTTAAAGGTAACAATTTTGCTGATAAGAATATCACCTAGCCCCCGTTTGAAACAATGGACTCTTCCATGGTGTACAATTGGATAGGGATCATCCGACATTATGATAATGATGGTCGAAACATGTCAAAGGAATAAATAATATTTCCTAAAAATTGGTCTCCGCACTGTCTTCTTAACCATTTATAACCATTTATCATTTATATACATGTGTGTTTTGCGGACAGCAGTTTCGACTTTTGCCTTCGTCAGCGCATTTTTCGGAATATATATATATTTACTATTAGCGTTTGCCACTCACGCGTTGTGATAACGTAAAACATTATTATCACCTTGATAAGGCGGAAGTCGAAATATGTTAGTGGAATAAATTCTAATTACCATACAATTAATGTTTTCTTTCCTTACTGTCAACTAAGTTCATACTGTCGGATATATCGTATCCACAAACCGGTCACACACATTATATATATATATATATAGACTAGAAAGCTTTGTAGCTTCAATGTTGCCGGAAAAAAAAGAAAGAAAATATATATGTTTTCTCTTTTAATATAGAAAATTTCATATTTATATAAGTCTTACAGTCTTAAGGCATTTAAGATGTTACTACGGAACATTTTTTTAAATTAAAGATCTTACCTACAGAAATGTTTTTTATGTTCTGTTTATTCGTTTATTTCATTATTTGTCATGTAAGTCAATTATTCACTAGTAACTGTTAATGAGAGATGTTCAGAGGGATGTATGTTTTACACACAATTAAATCTTATAGTATACTATAAGTGAAACTTTTTTGTGGGGATCATCAGTTGTTTGCCATGGAACTGTTTCGGGGATTTAAAAACCAAACAGTCTTTCTACCATGGTTGCCCAGCAGTGCTGATCAAGCACCACCTCCCTCAAGCTATATATATATAAGTCGTTATTTGCTGTGCTTAGTTTTGTTTTGCAGCCATATAAAGATGCACAATGACGTAGTTTATCGCCTTCTTTCTATCTGTCGGTCAGTCAATCTATGAATGAAAGTGAATTGTTGATGTAAGTCTATGTATGCTTATTCATTAGTGCATAATTGCGTAGTCTCGTGGTTGTAGATGTTTTTGGTAGCGGGTGGGTGAGGGTAAAGATATCACCCTTTAATCCAAATCGCCTGATAAGAAGGGGTAATAAGATTTGAGCTACAATACAAAGCTTTTTCTGCTTACGGGAGGGAAAATAAAAGTGATCCCACACCAGACTATATTGGCACACACATACACATACACACACACACACACACACACACACACACACACACACACACACACACACACACACCACTAAAGCATATACACGCGCACACATACACAAACAGACCCAGGAACATAAAAACATGACTGTGCACGCGGTGCGGCGGGCGGGCGCAGGCACAAGCGCACAGACACAGACACAGACACAGACACAGACACATGCAGATCTACACAACTAAAATACATGCTAACACCGCATGCATATACAAATTCCATACTCACTCACACGCACATACATGAACACACAAAAATACCCACATACGAATATAGCCTGAATCTTTCTTTTTATTTGTGCATATCCCTTTATCGACACCTATATGGTGATCATGCATTTTTAAACAGGTTTAATAAATAAGGTAGTATTTACTTACGCATCCTAAGTTCTAGCAAAGAACATCAATGTTGTTACATGATACGCTGACTTTAATATATCGGTTGTGTAGATTTAATATGGTGAACTGATTCCTATATAATGCTTATGTATTAGTACTGAACAGGTTTTATACGTAGATTCTCATATCCGATCATAAATAGGCTGCATTATAAAAATGGGTTTGTGTCAACTCCTATAAAAATGGCCACATAGCTTCTAACAAGCTTTTTTTTTTATTCAATCAGATTATCTCACGTTCAAAATGATGAATATAGGTTCATAACACTGACTCCATAAATAATACTGGTCAACAGCAAATTTTCAGCAGACAAGATTGTATTTGATGTAGTTTTGGATCATGATTTAGAAAATGTGATCAGTTTTCTTGTATCACGTCTAGTTTTCATGATGAGATGAAAGCTGCATTTTAGCATAGCATGCTACATGAAAGATATTACGTCACCACCAAACGGCCATTAATTCCCCTTGATCGACACTTTCCATGTTCGCTAAACGAATCAACACAATTAAAAAATAAAGTATTGTTTTCATTTAACCGTCGCCTATATTGCCTCATATACAGTAGAACTGAAAACAGAACGTTGTCTATAGTAATAAAAAAATGAGACGTGCTAGAGTGAGACGGACTCGAAATTCGTAATCTGTGTCGAAAATTGGTCTAAATGTGTTGCACTGCAAACTTGATGAGAAAGAAAAAGTTAAATTTTGTTGACCAGTGTAATTGCTAAAAAGAGCTGAAGATTATTTTAAAATCAAATTTAATGATGTTTGTGTAAAGTATATGGTATATATAAAGACACAATTAATTGTTATTAATTGGTAAAAAAAATAGGATTTGCTGGCCAAAAAGTTCGTTCGGTTCAACCTATAGATACTTTTTGTTATTCTCGCCATTAGCTTTATTAGACAACATATTTACAATTTTCTTCCACTTTTGTAGAAAGCGTCACATGACTAACGTCTTTTGGCAGCATGCCGTGTTGGGGTGATCAATTAAAAAATTGGAAAAGGGGATGATCAATGAATACGTTACGTCTCTCGCCTTTTATTGCATCACTTGTTGGGCAAGTGATCACTAAAAGGTCCGCATTTCCCAAAAAACAAGCGTTGACAGTTTTGGTGACAGTTTTAGTTGACTGTTTCTAACACTTATATGTACACGAAGTTAGCCACGTCCTCATAAAATAACATTATCATGCAATTATATTTAAAAGAATCACGCGTCATACAATCATATTGATGCTAAGAAGACGAATTTACGTAGGTACATCAATAAGGGGTGGTTAAAAAAACTTGTAGGAATAAAGTCCTGGTCTCGACCAGACTTGAGACTTTCAAGGATCACTAAGCTGACGAATGCAACAGAAACCGGGTCTTCGTCACCGGCCTCCATACACCACTAGGATGTGTCTCTTAAGAGACGGGGACGCTTTACCTTTTTGACATCAAGAATTACGCAGTCAAATAACGAAAAAAAGCATCTACTTCACACATCAATTATTTATTTTTCAGCATAATCTCCTTCCTTAATTCAGCTGTGAAAATTAATCACACAGATCGAACATTATACAGTGAAAACTTCCGATCAGAATTCTGCTTTTAACTACGTGTCAGGCTACAGACATATTGATCTACCCTCGTACATACGCACTCAGCACTTTTATCTATCGAACTGAGCCACAATGCAAATAAAAAAACCTGAAATAAATGTCAATAAAAAGCGAATATTTTGCGACTCACTTAAAAAAAAGTTAATACTTAATCCGACTTTAGTGTTAATCCTCTTAATCCCCGCCTTTGTTGTGTCGATTCGTTTAGTGAACATGGAAAGTGTCGATCAAGGGGAATTAATGGCCGACTGGTGGTGACGTAATATCTTTCATCCGAAAGAGAAAAGATTAAATGATTGGTAAACAAACATATACAGTGGATTTCGGTTAATAGGACCATATCAGGACCAACGATTTTGGACCCAATAACCAGCTGGTCCGATTAACCGAACTGGGAAAATAGTTAGCGATGATTACATACGTTTTAATAGGTTCTCACAAAATTGATCCAATTGTGCGGTGGGTCCTAATAACCGATGGTCCTATTATGCGGAATCCACCGTATTTTATTATCTGTAGTGTTCTTACGCTGGCAACGGCATCATCCCGGGCTTCCCATATCACAAGTTTCTCTTGTCTCTGCTTGTGATATGTGAAATAGACAAATGGTGTCACTCACTTCACCATTCTCGCTTACGGCACCTGGTATTCCCAAGCGGTCACCCATCTAGGTACTGACCAGTCTCAACGTTGCTTAACGTGATCCTACGGGAACCGGTGTATCCATCGTGATTAGGTCGTAATCGTATAAGTATATAGTCACTGAAAATCCACGACATGAACACATGCATTCATGCCACTTAAATGTCGCAGGTTCTCTTTATATAGACTAAGTAGTCTTTGGGAAAACATTTTCAATATTTAAATTTTCTTGGGAACCCTTTCAAAAAACAACTTTCCCTTCTACGCATATATATTTACATATGACCAGTGTATTGATATGGATTATAATTTATCCGACAATATTAGAGTGAAATGACAATTCAGAAGACCATGTCGTGTACAAATGAGATTTCTTTAGTTTATTTTGACGTTTCGGCAGTTCATCCTGGCTTTTTTCTGAAGAAGTCAGGATGAACTGGCAAAACGTCAAAATAAACTAAAGAAATCTCATTTGTACACGACATGGTCTTCTGAATTGTCATTTCGCTCTAATATTTACACATGTATGTGACTATTGGATTTTATCCTTTTTAAGGAATTATCTACCTTTTACACAGACTTGACTTTAGTACAAATTTAATTTACTTCAAAATGACGGTACTACATTATGTAGTATTTCATATTTTCCCATAGCTATATCCCATTTGGCATCTGGTGGTTCGGTGGGTGGGGCGATGGAATGTGTGAATCGACCTTTAATGACCCACATGCAGATTTGTGCGCATTCGAGCTTTCACCAGTCGATTGAGTGGGAAATTTGGTGTTCATTTTTTCTTGTATAAAAAGTACTATTCGTGTTAAAGAAATAAAGACACGTGAAAGCCGTGAGGGAATCGTTTATATAAACAGTTTGAATACTGCTCATATAGACGGATCTACGAACTGGGTCCGGAAAGTATCCAGTCATTTTAAATATATCGAGAACCGCTTGCGCAGTCTTGATTTAACTTGGCAACCAGTCAGAAAGAAACCTTGCTGCGAACGAGTGGATAGACACTCTCCCGTGGGGTTACTCAGTTGGTAGTGAGACTGAGTGAGATTGTGTACTGTGTGACCGTTGCATTCACAATGACCGTGCCTGCCCATTTTTCACGTCTCGCACAGAGATTTTTTTAAGCAAAACATCGCATCACCCCCATCCCCGCCGCCCTGTCAGTCCACTTACAGACCAGATTTGGTCCCCGTGACTTATGCCTTTTCGCCGTTGAAAGGGCGGAGATTTCAGACCGTGGACGAGATCAAGGAGAACGTGGCGAAGCAGTTGATGGTGATCCCGAAAGAGGACTTTGCGGAATGTTTCGAAAAGTGGAATGAAAAGATGCTGGGATAGGTGTGTGAGATCCCAGGTGGATTACTTCGTAGGCTATTAAGGCGCCATTGTCGTAGGTGGGCTATTTTTTCCGTTAATATTAAATGGCTGACTACTTTGCGGAGAGACCTCGTAATTGATGATATATCGAAAGATAGATATGATTAGGCTGAAAGATAAGATATGATTAGGCTGAAAGATAGATATGATTAGGTTGAATTGAACAGACGTAACCGAATTGAGAGAAATATTAAAATAGGTCCGGTTAGTCACTCAATAGAAACCGTCACGTGACCAACGTCTTTTGGCGACATGCTGTGTTGGGGGTAATCAATTAAAAAATTAGAAAAGGCGGTGATCTATGAATAAGTTACTTCTCCCGCCTTTTGTTGGGCAGTAATCCCTAAAACAGCTTGAATTTTCAAAAAACAAGCTCGAATGTTACCAGACACAAACTAAGGGATCAATTTAGCATAAACTTACATTGCAAATTGAACCCCCCACTAAAAACCTATTTGGGGCTGGGGCGGGGAGATTTTTCGAAAAAACAAAAGAACCATTTTTCCTAGACATAATAAGGAGCAAATTTTCAGCCCTCTATCTCTATTGATACGGCCTGTATGCCTGATGCATACACACATAGATAGCCAGCAGACCAACTTAAAAACTGAAGAAAAGAAACCTATGTTGACAGTTTTGGTTGACGGTTTCTAACAAGGCATAAAATACATAAATACGAAGGCGGACAAGTCGGCCCCGGCCCCAGGGTTCATGGGGGCCTGGGGGCCTGGGGTGTAGTATCATCTTATTTATTCATTTATTAAGCACCGCTACCAAAGGTTTAGGTTATTCATGTGTGCACACAATCATATGTATGTATCTGGACTTCGCCCAGCCCTAACCGTTCATAGTAGAAACTTGAAATTGTGAACACACACCCGCTAAATGAGTAGGAGGAAATGCATGGTTTTGTTTTTTTGAAAATTCCCTTCCAAAATAGGGTTTTAGTGGAGGGTTCTATTTTCAATGTAAGCGTATGCTAAATTGGTCACTAGTTTGTACCCGCTCGTTTTTTTTTTAATATTCAGACATTTTTTAGTGATCACAGCCCAACACAGTATATATGGGTGATTCATAATTTCCCTTGGAATGTAGAATACATTTTGGTACCCTAAATGTAGAATCATGGGGGAGGGGTGCACGGTAGCCCCTGCTGGCCCCCAGACTAATATTCATCTATCTCGATATACATGTGTGTGTATATGTTACTGTGTACGAGTACATTTACATCTATTACTTAACATACACTTCTTCCTATTTCTCTCTTTGTATACAGCCTGAGATAGATATTAGATAAGAAATGACAAAATCAATTTGTGACTCTTTGAGTAAAAAATGTCTTTCTGCTTGTGGCCATTTTTTTCAATATCAAAAACACCGTTAAAAGCAATCAAACACCAAGTCACATTTATAGATAGGGAAATGCATCCATGTGTACGCGCGTGTATGTTTTGGCGTGTGTATGTATGTGTGTGTGTGCTCGTGCATGTGTGTCTATGCGGTGTGCTCGTGTGTATGTGTACACAAATATCCACGTGGGCGCATATCGTGTCACTATATAAACCACTTCGCAAGTTTAGTGAGTTCAATCCTCACTGAAAGCTCTTGTATCAGACTAAATTAGGCTTAGTGTATAACCCTATAAATACGTATACGCACTTCTGCTCGATATATTTGAGAGTGTTTTGCATGGCGATTATTACCTTTTCCGCGTTAAATTAAAAACATTTCCGCGTTAGATTTTGCTGCACTATGTTTGTCTGGGATCACGATTTGTTTTTTTCCACTTTTTTTCAACCTTATCTGTGAATTTCATTTTCAAAAATTTCATTTTCAAATGAAAGCAAAAAACTTTTATTATTTAACTGTATTTTATTAAATTTAACTACAAATGATATAAGTTAGGTTTAGTGTCACGGGTTAGGTTTAGGGTTAGTGTTTAGGGTTAACGTTATTTAAGTCAATTACGGTACGGAAAGCAGCAAACTTGTCATTATCGCGATGGTAGTTTCGCCACTGGAAAAATAGTTTACACCGTCCATATGTTTTGAATTTAACGCAGAAAAGGTAACAATCACCCTTTGCATGACCTTTACATATGTAAATATACTCGTAAGGCAAAACAATTGCGAGTTTTTCTTGTATAAACATAGAAGGCCAGGCTTTGATAGTTTCCACGTCAGGTAGGATAGGCTCCGATTAATGGATACAGCAGTAGTTTTTATGCCTGTCACTCCCTGCTATTCCCTGCCACACGTTAATGAAATATTTCGATGCAAAAACTATCCCTGTCACTTACTAACTTCAATGAAACGTATGGCAGGGAGTTTGTTTATGTTTGAGAACTGGTAATATTAAGAAGTGGCAGTACCGCCCCCTTTTGATGTGTTCCTGTCTCTTTGCTTTATATTCGAAAAAAAGGACCCAATAACTTATGAAAGAGATTCTGCGTTATCTTGATATTTCCTGAAACTTACAGATGAAAACTATTTGGATATGGCTCGTTAGCAGAGCTGACCCAACACGGGTAGTACCCCAGGGCGCCAAGTTCCAAGGATGCCTATCATGTCAAATTTAAATGGAAAATGGGAAAATGAATAATTTAAACAATAAAAACAGTCAAAATAAGAAAATTCCCTGATGTGAAGTTTTTCGGGAATATCTGACAGTTGAATATGTTTTGTTGTTTTGAAACTAAGAGAAACAATTGAAGGACCCAATAACTTATGAAAGAGATTCTGCGTTATCTTGATATTTCCGGAAACTTACCCAATGATTGTAATACACATTTTATTCTTATATATGTTTTTTTTTACTGTAAAACATAAATAGACTAACAGACTGCATAGACTGTTTTATGCAAATGAGGTAGTTCTTCACCACTTTTTTCTTGGGAACATCTTTTTTCTGAAAGAGGACATCCTAAGGAACATTTTGGTACCTTAAATGTAGAATCATGCATTTCGTTTTCAAACATCTATCCATATACAGGCTTACATATCGACGAAAGTATGCGCATCCATGATTTTAATAGTCGACCTGAGTGCTTAACGCACCGCACCCACCCACAGACACATACGGGTTTCTGAATGGACATAAATGTGCATGTGTATGTGGGCCTGTATATACTGTATTAACAGTTTGCGTATGCGCATGCGCGTCTCCCAATTTAATATGAATGGCGTCGTTTGCTATTTGCCACTTCCTTTAGGTAAACACGGATGTATTTAGAGTTTGTGTGTGTGTGCATGTATCTATGTACACATCTGTGTGTCTACTGTGTGTGCGTGTATTTTGTGGTGCCGGTAGAATTATGCCCCGAACGAAAGATAATAGGAACTGGAATTTGGATAGTGTTGGAGCTGGGAGTGGGAACAAGGTTGTCCGGGGAATAATGGCGTCGGGGTTAGGGTGTGTGCAAAAACGAGAACGGGAAACTTACATGACTCGAAAGGGGCAGAGGTGGAGTACGACTGTGACGAGCGGAGGAAATATGCTTCTTCTTTTCTTTACTTTCGTTCTCTCTTTCTTTTATTATTTTTTAGTATTTAGTGGGAGAAGTGGGATGAGAACGAGCGAAATAGAGAGAGAGAGAGAGAGCGAGAGAGAGAGAGAGAGAGAGAGAACATCGAGAAAGACAAACAAAAAGGAAAAGAAATCCTACCCGAATTCGAAGCTTTACCGCAGGTTCGGACCAAGAAATGATAACATACAGTGAGTGCAAAAGTATCCGATACATTTCAAATGGCTTATTATAACATCAAATGGCGTATTATAAATTCAAAATTGACAGAATTTGGACCAAAGATCTCTGATGTTTGTACATATATTTTCAATGTTCAATCTTATTTCAATATTTTGTTAATTTTTATATTTTTTAATCTTTGATCCAAATTCCGTCAATTTTGAAACTGTATAAATGGGCTTTTTGAAATGTATCGGATATATTTTGCACTCACTGTAGGTATATGTCGCTGTTGGCCAACTTGTCACAGCCGAATTTCTAGAATACTCAGCGAGGTTCGAGCCCACTCTCGGTGGCTTCTCGCTAGATCAGCAAGTTAATAATCATTGTGCGTATTAGAAAGAAACGATAATATACATCCGTGATCCTTTGAATATAATGTTCTGTTAGCATTTTTTAAATTCAATTTAGAAAATATACTGAAAGGCCACCAGACACCAAGTCTTATCTATGCACAAATATACACAACACATATTTATTTTTAGCATAATTTCCTTCCTTGTACTTAATTCCGTGTCAAATATAAATCACATAAATCGAACATTATACAGTGAAAATTTCAGATCGAAATCAGCTAATAACTAAGTGTCAGGCTACGAACTTTTGATCCACCCTCGTACTCGTACATATTTGAAAGTGGTACAACGTGTGTGCGATGTGAACTTTTTGTTTTATTCCTTTATTTTAATAAGATGATATTTGACCATCATAAATCCAGATCCGTTCTTGAGAATATTTAATCAACGCCGTAAGACAAAATTTATACGTTTATCACGAAAGCTTCTACCTTAAAAAAAACTGAACATTCGTGAAATCACGTTAAGTCGATAGTTCTCTGAAAGCCAAAAGGTTTTTCGTTCAGACCAAATTTGAATCGGTTCACAGCGTTCCTAAGAAAGGAAGGATAGAAAGAGTGGACGAAGAAAGAGGAATATTTTCTTCTTTTTAATATCACAGTACGTCATATTAGTTCTTTTTTTTAGATCAATTCTAGAGTTAAAAGAATAGAAGGTACAAGAAAGAAAGAAAAAGAAGATAGCGAAAGAGAAAGAAAAAAAGAAAGCCGACTATACAGTGTTAATAACTAATGTATACACTTCAAATATATATTTATAACTTTTGTCATTTCCCAATGAATTATATTGCATTTCAAACGATATTGTTCGTTTTATTTTAGATGCAATGATTATTTATTTTTGTTTCGGACGTTTTAACGGGGATTAACTTGAAAATCAATTAGGAACAAATAGTTTTATTACAGAAACAGATGTTGACAAATGCTGTCAAACATTGTGTAAACGACGTTGCAGGTTTTGAACAGAGTGTTCTTTTTCTTGATTTTTCGTAGAAAATCAATAGAAATGAGCTTGAAACGAGATACAATAAAACTTAATTTCTTGCAAAAATGCTAAACACTTTTACTGGACTCAATTCCTGCCAAGGTCAGTAAAGTAAAATGCGCGAGATATCATTTGTGGGTACGAAGTACGCGAGTAAATCAGCGCAAAATCTTTGGCCTTTGTAAACGTTTGAAAATGGCATTTTCAGCACTAAATTTGTATACAAAACATACACAACACGAATCATTGCAAGTTTTTCTTTAAACTAAGGTCAGCATATCGAAGTGAAAATAAAAATATCAGAACCTTCCCGCTCTCTCTTGATAAAATGATTCTTTTTAACACAACATATAAATCGAGAGAAAAGAACTCAGTTCTCCGATATTTTTGTTCAAAAAAATATAAATGCCAAGTATACAATATTTCCTTGATGAAGTACGTAACCTTTAGACGTTAAGCAATTTACTTTTTCAGTTCTTTGAATATAATCTTTTCAAAATTGGCTTACCTCAAACGAAAATGCGGGAGGAAACAGGTTTCAACAAAAATCGAGCGGTAGAGTGGGAGAGGAAGAATATTGCGGGAGTCTTAGGCAAAAAGCGGGAGACTTTGCAGGTCTGTATTTCTAATGACTGCGTTGAAGTTTTCTCACTCAGCGAGGTTTGTTCATCGCTATCCGAAAGTAGAACACTATAAAAACCTTTCGTAAGCCGAAATGGTGCACAGCGAATAAGCAATTACTATTAATTTATGGAAAAACTTTTTGAACGTTCCAAGATCCCCAAAATGATAATGATGGCATGTTAGGCTGTGTCGTTGTAGGTTGGGGGGGGCACGGGCAGGAAACTAGGGGGGTAGTGAGAGGAAGGGGTGCGTGCTGCCTCCATAACGACCTGCTGCAAAACAAACGCTGAGCGCTATTTTCGCATTCTATAGTAAAAGCGAAAAAGGTGACGTAAAGTGAACGTTCGAAAAGCGGGTGTTACCTGTCCTAGTAATGCTAAGTACTGTTTTCTATTTTAGAAAAAAAAGGAGACAAAGTCTGGTTAGTCACTCAATAGAAACCGTTATGTGACCAACGTCTTTTGGTTGGGGGTGATCAATTAAAAAATTGGAAAAGGAGGGGATCAATGAGTTAGTTACTACACTCGCCTTTTGTTGGGCAGTGATCACTAAAAAAGGCTGAATTTTCAAAAAAACACAAAGTAAGGGCCCCATTTAGCATAAAATCACATTGTAAATTGAACCCGCGACTAAAAACAACCAACTAAAACAATCGTAATTAGGAGTAAACTTAGACATTTTCAGCCCTCTAACTCCATTGGTGTTACCTGTACGTGCGATACATACACAGCCAGACCAACTTAAAAACTGAAGAAATCTTGATGTTGACAGATCTGGTTGACGGTTTCTAACACGCACTGTTCATATTTTGTAAAGGTTTATTCAATCATAAACGTATGGAAAAATAAAAAATGAATAAATAAACGCATTAAATAACTTTGTCGAAAGTCAAACCACTTAGTATTTTAATCAATCATCATGAGTTTTTTCTCAAAGGCCTTAAAAAACTCAGTCCCATTTAAAATAAATGAGTCTTCACTTTTGATTAGCAATGTCTGAGAATTCAATATGGCTAGTTGCCAAACAACCTTCATATTTTGATCGTTTTGTGAACAAATATTTTTGTGCATTTAAAACATTGAATGGGTGCAACGTGGCTCATCTAGTTAACATGTTGCTTCTTTGACCTATTGGAGTGGGTGACTAAAAGCATCCTGTTAGAAAAAAACTTGGAAAATTATGGTGAGTAGAAACCAGAAAAACCTATGATACTCGAGAGGCATAAACCTTTCAACACTTTCAATGCTTTCTACGAAGATCTACGAAGATCTACGAAGATCTTCGTAGATAACATTCCTGAGCCGTAGACCAAATATTAATCTTACTAAGTTGAATGTTTTCTTTGTCCCTGTCCAAAGATATTACAGAGATCCGTGGATAAGGATATTGCAGATCCTTGGCAATATATCACCTGAACAAGCCAAACGAGAAACACAATCGAGGGCTGGTTTCACCAGACTCTTGAATAGAGTTTTTAAGCTGAGAAACTCATGTCTCATTGATACATGACTACTAAGGGTCTGTACTACTAAATACGAAGATCTTCGTGTTTCCAGCAATGCTTTACTTCCTATATGTAACTGTATGACCCAGTTTCCCGTCTCATCGGTGGTCTCAAGGAAACGGATTGCACAATCGGGTGTATAACTGGAAAAAACGAGAAGCATTGAAAGTGTTAATAAGCAATTGATAGTGGATTCGAGCACCGAGTAGTGCTCCAAAAATATGTTCTTAATTGTTCAACTAATTATCAAATGTTATAGCGCAGGGGTTATCATGCTGACCTCACAATGTACTTAATCTAGTGGTGAATATTAATCACAAAGATTCAGTATTATACAGTGAAAATTTCAGATAAACATTCAGCTAATAACTGTAACAACATGTAAAGCAACGTAAATATATATAT
>VCCN01004231.1:2586210-2596938 GCA_006491835.1 Architeuthis dux | reverse complement strand
CTGCCAAAAGACGTTGGTCACCTGACAGTTTCTATTGAGTGTCTAAGCAGACCTATATATATATATATGAATTTTGTGTGAGAGTAGAAAGAGCGAGCACGTTGGCCATAGGTATACAGACACGCGGACTTTGTTTGATCGGGTATTTACATAGAAAAGTCAATTTGTTTTCTGCAAAGAGAGAGAAAGGCTCATTGGGAAGAAAAGTTAATTCCATTGATCTTGCTGATAATAATGTTCAAATCTTTCTCCAAATCCAGCTTTAAAAAAAAGTTATGTTTAATCGAAAGTTGATTGAAGGGAATGTCAGGTACGCATTCGGAATAATTCGCATAGATTTGTCGGTGCCTTTAATGTACGTTATTCCGGGTAGCAAACGGGTGGGCCTTAAGTCGGGTATTAGGGAAATGGCGTCTCTGGCTGTGGGAATTTAACTAGGACATCCTCCCCCACCCCTCACCAACACCCTCTCCCTAATTTCCGTTCTTTTAGGAAGATCTGTCGACTTAGGATTTGCACGGATTAAATAACACACATACACATACGTATATACGTGCATACCTGCAAACAGACACAAACACATACATACACACACGCGCGTGCGCACATAGAAACACATAGAAACACACACACACACACACACTCACACTCACACACTCTCTCTCTCGCTTTCTCTCTCTCACACACACACACACACACACATACTTGAATACTGATCTGTTTGGTAGTTGTGGTGGTTTTCATATTCCGCCGGCATCAGTGGTCAGTGTTCGAACTCAAGTAAAAGCCAAGATTTCAAAGGCTGATTTTCAAGACAGGCCGGTCATTCTAGTTTGTATGCTTGGCGCAATTCAATCTTTTCCCACTATATAATCGTATCCCGGACAAAGAGCGCTCACTGGTACGTGCACAGGTACATACGCGCAAATGCATATCTCTACATGCACACTGATCACCAACCAATAACGTATTTTATAAACAGACATTTGGATTGCCTATGGGATCACATCTAAGTGCTGTCATAGCTTGCCTTTTTCTAGAATTTATAGAATCATGTCCTTTCAAAAATATAATGCCCAAGACAGCTAACTATATTCATTAGATTGACGATGCCTTGATAATATACCCACATGAAACAGAATTATTAAATATGATAGAACGACTAAACAATGTAGAACCTACAATAGAATTCACGAAAAAGAAAACAACAAAACCTTATCTTTCCTAGATATACCTTTACATAGAACTAACACCAATTTAGAATTAGGCGTTTACCGCAATTCAACTAACAACCTAAATTACCTAAATTTCTACTCCTACCACAACAAAATAGAATCAGGCATAATCATAAGGTTTTATCCAAGAGCCCTAAGAATCTGCAGCCCCCAATATTTAGAGGAAGAGATGATATACATCGAAAAATCTTTCATTTTTACACAGTTCTAGAAGAAAAGCATATACAATTTACAGAAACAAAAAAGATAATATAAAGACTAATGATACCGATGAAAAAAGGCGCATAATACTACCACCATATTCAATAACAAACAAACTCGGAATAAATTTAGCAAATATGGATATACAAGTTATAACTACAACTTTAAAACCAAAATCCAAAAACCACACAACGAAAATACCTCTGAAGCTGTAATTTACGAAGTACCCTGTAAGGAGGCCATAGGAAATATATTGGTGAGACTTAAAAAAACGTATATACAAACATCGGAGAGCATTGAGGTTAGATGACAGCCTCAATGCCCTTGTTAATCATTGTGACAAAATGGGCCATAATTTCGACCTGAGAAAAGTACAGTTAATCAAGAGAGAATCAAATAAAACAAGAAAATGCATAGAATTTGCATTAATCTTAGAATGTAGAACAATTGATAGGTATGAACAAAATGTACAAAAATGTCAAGCGTGTAAACGACATCTGATTTAAAAAATGTATGATAGACAATGCATTACACATATATTTGAGTGGAAAAAATAAACAAGATTAAAATGCACGACAGCTGCGCCGTGCAAAAAAAGGCATGTTATCGCCTGCAGCTCCCATAGTTTGAAATAGGAGTCAATTTACATAAAAAACAGAATAAAATATATTAAAAATACAGGCGGTAAATATTTTGTCATCATTTCACTATATTTAATTATTCATCCTTGTTATAATATTTTATATAAGTTTCAGTCGAAGCAAGACATAGAAAGAATAAAAATATGCATTTAAAAAATGTATAAGATATCGGAATAAATCGATAAAATGATGAAAAATATTTTTTTTTAAATAATATTGAGTGAAAAAGATTTTTTTGTCACAGATCATCCTTCTTGTCTGCTGTTGGGAACAGGAAACACTACCACAAGGCTTCAAAGACGCAGTCATCGTAACCCTCTATAAAAACAAGGGCGAAAAGTCTGAATGCTTAAATTACAGGGGCATCACCCTGCTCTCTATCGATGGCAAAATCCTCGCGCGGATTCTGCTGAATAGGTTGGTACACAGGGTTGCCATCTTATTTTCTCAAAATCGAACTCAAAATTGGTCAACCGTGTTCCAAATCCGTCCAATTTGGACAGGAAAAAATTGATGGCTAAGAATAGCTAAGAGTTGTTAGATTAGTATCACAATATTGAAAATAAATAGCTAATAGTGGCTAAAATTAGCTAGATTATTATCACAATGAAAATAAATAGCTAATAGTGGCTAAAAGCAACAAAAAATATCTAAATTTAGTGGGGCCTTAAATTGGACAATTTTGGATGTCCGATTCTTAAATTTTTTTATCGGACATACAGGGCGAAATATAGACACGATGTCCAAAATCGGACATATCTTGCAACCCTGTTGATACAGAAGGTTGCCGATGAGCACCTCGTGATAGCCAGTGCGGTTTCAGAACAAACCGTGGCACAACCACGAACAAGATAAAGTGCTTTACGTCACCTTTGTAGACCAGACAAAAGCAATCGACGCTGAGTAGGTCAGGCCTTTGGCAGATCTTGCACAAGCTTGGCTGTCCTCCCCAGTTCCTAAACATGACCATCCAATTGCATGTGATGCAGTTTGGCAGAGTCGGGATCGGAAGTGACCTCTCAAGCCTTTTTCCAATCGAAAACGGCGTGAAGCAGGGCTGTGTCCTAGCTCCCGCACTGTTTTCAAGTACAATATTGAAGCAGGCGTCCGAGGAGATGGATGACACGGCAAACATGTGCATCCGCACGCGTTCAAGTGGCTGCCTATTCAATCCAAAGCGTCTCCAGCCCCACAGTATGGTCACAATAAAACAAGTGAGAGAACCATTCTTTGCAGACGATGCCGCCCTAGTTGCCCATCCAGTGCGTTAAATTGTGATTTAAAAAAAAACAACTAAAAATTATCAACACAGTCAATAGGCCGGGGGCCAGCAGGGTCTACCGTGCACCCACCACCCACGTGATTCTATATTTTGGATACCAAAATGTTCCAAAATATCTCCCAGTTGACATATGTCTCCCAGTTGACATATCTGCGTACTTTAAAAGGCTATATCATGGGTTTAAAACCTGAGGAATTCAAAAATCCACTTTATTTTACCTTAAATAAATAATTTAAGGGTATTTCTGGATTTTACAAAGAAGTGTCTGTATACTTTATAGACAAAATTGTGGATATAGTTAATGAAGGAGATATATACATATATATATCGTTGGAAAGAGAATTCCATCAGCTTCCAAACGGTGCATGTTTCCAATTTGTATCTGTTGGGCTTAAAAAGTTACAGCCCAAAACGCTAAGCTAAGTATTCAGCATTTTACGTGAAAACTTCAAGTCCACTGTCCAAATTCTATGGATCGTAGAATTAGTTTTTGATGGAGGTATATACATGTATATATCGTTAGAAAGGGAATTTTGTCAGCTTTCCAACGGTGTATGTTACCAATTTGTATCTGTTGGGATTAAAAAGTCACAGTCCAAAACGTGAAGCTAAGTATTCAGCATTTTACGAAGAAAACTTCAAGTACACAGTCAATGGATCGTAGAATTAATTATTGATGAAAGTAAATATATGTATATATCGTCCGAAAGGAAATTTCATCAGCTTCCGAACGGTGCATGTTCCCAATTTGTATCTTGTGGTTCCAAAAAGTTACAGCTCAAAACGCGAAGCTAAGTATTCAGCATTTTACGAAGAAAACAGTCCAAATTCTATGGATCGTAGAATTAATATTTGATTGCGGTGCATACATATATATATCGTTAGAAAGGGAATTTTATCAGCTTTCCAACGGTGTATGTTCCCAATATGTATCTGTTGGGCTTAAAGAGTTACAGCTGCTAGGATGTTAAAAATGGCCTAAATAGCTGTAACATGTACATCAGAAGGCAACACCAATCCAACATACAAGGAAGAACTACGTTCATAAGAAAATTGTGAATTTTAAAATTTTAAGTTTTTTTTTAAATTTTAAGTTTTAAAATTGTAATATTTTATAACGTCTAGAACACTAAAATTGAAAATATTTTTAATTTTCATAGTTTATTGTAAGATAAACAGTAGTCAAAAATATTACAAATGGTTTACAATACTTCACCTAACAAAAAAATAAATAATCGTTTTTTACTAATACGCAAACAGACACTGCTCGTGGAGCTGGGTTGGGAAGTTCTTCAGCATGCGGTGTATTCTCCAGGTGTATCACTTTCAGAGTATCACTTGTTTCCAATTTGGACTTGCGCTTGCCACTAAGTTCCAGTAGCTCAGTGGTAAGAGTGGTCGCGCGTTAAGCGAGCCACCCCCACCCCCCAACCCCCGGCATAGAGATCTGAGAATTATTCTTTATTCCGATCCGCGCTGTTAATTTATTTACTAACTGCTGCAGTGAAACCAGCCTGAGTTTAGTTGCGATAAAAAGCAACAACAATTAAGATGATGGAGAATAGTAGCAAAAATTAATAATAATGATTTACAATACTTATAAAATAAAATAAAATTGTTTGTTTTTTTTGTTTGGTATGTAGTTTCAAAATGTTGAAGATATCAAAGAAATCCTCGAGGAATTCATTGAATTAACATTAGAACATTTTATTTTAGTGTGAAAAAATGTATACAATTTGTATATACAAGCAGACATATTTATCATATTTACACAATATCTAGGGCCTTAAACCTTTGCGGTGGTGTAATAAACATCATAATTATTTTTAAATCATTTACATCTGTTGATAGCACTACATATTCCGGTAATCTTCAAGTCCCACCACTCTATTACTAAAAAAGAATGTTCTGATATTCAATCTACTTCTATTTGCTTCTACTGTATATGTGTGGTCTCTCAGTCCCTTGTACCCCCTTCTATTAAAATAAATACATCAGTGTTTACTACTTCTAAACCACGCATAATCTTAAACATTTCTATTAAGTCTCCCCGATCTCTCCTATTTTCTAACGATGTTAACCCTAACACCTTTAGCCTATCCTCATAACTCATACTTTTTGATTCCGGTACTAACTGGAAACCTGGAATCGTTCGTTTGGAATAGAATACGCAATTTAGCTGGAAGGTGGCGTAAAGTGATAGAAACCCCAGGGAAAATTGAGATATGAAAGTAATTTCAAGGGTTCCTCATATCTAAAAAAATTGAGAAAGGCTGCTGTAGGGAAAGAGAGCCTCAGACGGCGAAATTAAAAGCCGGTCTTTTTTTTTTGTCTGGATTTTTTAGATGAGGGATCATCAATATGTATGGATCTTTTATTCGGACTGTTGTCCTCATCTTGGCTCATCTTTTGAACACAACGTTTCGTCCGTTGTACCCTACGGCCTTCTTCAGGTTTGGTTTCATAAATGGGGAGGGTTCTGAATCCAGAGACGAGGGGGCCTCATCGAAGCGTGGGGCAGAATGTCCTCATTCCGTTGTCTATTGGCAACGATCCTTAAGTCAAAACCATGTTAACTGCTCCTTACCATTCCAAAATGGCAGTAAGTAAGTATTCTTTATTATCCGACCGCGCTGTTATTCGTTGCCGTAGAAACAACGACCCGAATTAAAAGTTGTATATAAAAAGAAAAATCTTAAATTAAGATGAAGGTAAAAACTAGTCAAATTTAATTAAAATAATGTGTTACAATTACTTCATCCAATAATACTAATAATAAAGATTACATTCTGTTTTATTTTCTACTAAGTGGGTTTTTGGTCGGGTAGGGGTGGGGTTTTTGGTGGGGTTTTTGTCCGGTTGGGTTTTTGTTCTGTGGGGTTTTTGTCCGGTGTGGGTTTTTGTCCTGTGGGGTTTTTGTCCGGTGGGGTTTTTTGTCCGGTGGGGTTTTTTTTGTCCGGTGGTTTTTTTTTGTCTGTATCCCAAAAAATCTATACATATTTAAAAAATCGTTGATTGGCTGACATTTTCGCTGCCATCTTTGAGGTTACCGTGTTGTCTATGTCATGTGGTTTTTGCGACGGGGAGCTTACGTGAAAGATGACCATAAATCCTGAAGCTATACATTTATTAGTAATATACCAAGATTATACATATAAATTGATGACAGATTTCCCAAGACCTTATGGACATCGTTGCAAAATGTGCGTGTGTGAGTGTGCGCGGGTGTGTGTGAGTGGGAATATGCGTGTGTGTATGTACGTGCACACTCTTGCGCACGCGCGCGTGTGTGTGTGTGTGTCTTTGTACTCACTAATGTGGAAAGTCGCGACATTTCCTAATTCAATGAGGCACTCTATCATCCGGTGAGTGAGTCGAGCCGGCTATTTAGCAGTTGAGGACGGCGACGTCGGTGGGGGTTGAGGCAAAGCGAACTAGCGTCTCCGAAAGTCGATGGGCGCCATCTGCCTTCACACCAAATAATGGCCGCCCGGCTCCCACGGCTTTCGGAGCCAGGAGACCACCAACGAGAACACAAGGCCCACAAGACACATCAAAGACTAACTTTTATCAGGAATCTAATCCGGAATTAATCTCTGTTCTAATTGTTTCGTATTTGTTCTGTTCTGGATTTGTTTGTCTATTTATATTTCGGTCATTTTAAGTGATCTGCCAGTTTATCACTCATTGCTTATCTATCTATCTATCTATCTATCTATCTATCTATCTATCTCTGCCAGTTCATATTTATCTATCTATCTCAGCCCGTTCATATCTATCTATCTATCTATCTATCTCAATCCTTTATCTATCTATCTATCGATCGATCTATCTATATCCTTTCATCTATCTATCTATCTATATATCTATCTATCTCAGTCTCTTCATTCATCTATTTATCTCAGTCTCTTCATATATATCTATCTATATCCTTTCATATATCCATCTGTCTATCTATCTCAGTCTGTTCATATCTATCTATCCATCTTTGTTCATATCTATCTATCAATCTCAGTCTTTTCATCTATCTATCTATCAATTAGAAACTGTCAACCAAAACTGTCACCCAAAACTGTCAACATAGGTTTCTTCTGTTTTTAAGTTGATCTGGCTGGCTGGCTGGCTGGCTGGCTATGTATGTATCGCGTGCACAGACCGCACCAATGGACTAGAGGACTGAACAGTTTTTTTTTGTTATTTTAAATCCTCCTGCCCCCAAATAGGTTCTTAATGTGGGTTCAATTTACAATGTAAGTTTATGCTGAATTGGTTCTTAATATCAGGCAATATTCACGCTTGTTTTCTTGAAAGATTCGGACTTTCTTTAGTGATCAAGGCCCAACAAAAGGCGAGAGAAGTAACTTATTTATTGATCACCCCGTTTTCCAATTTTGATCACCCCCAACACGGCATGCTGCCAAAAGACGTTGGTCACGTGACGGTTTCTATTGAGTGACTAACGAGACCTGTTTCATCAGCGATTAAATTTATTTGCCAATGATTTTTCCTTGTAATAAATCTTAAATAAAGTATTTCTTTCCATTATAATTGCTCACCCTAATTAGTTTTATGTCATTTTTAGTTAATTAGCCGTGTACCCGAACCCGTTTACCCGAACAATTTTTAAATATTTTATAGATAATTTCCGTGAGAAAAACAGTCGGTCCACCGATTTCTTAGGTTTCTACCGAAACTGTCACCAAAACTGTCAGAATAGGTTTCTTCAGTTTTCAAGTCGGTCCGGCTGGCTGACTGTCTGGCTATGTATATATCACGCGTACAGTCCACACCCATGAGGGCTGAAAATTTCAACATTTATTCATTATATCTAGAAAACTTTGGTTTTTTTTAAATTTCCCCTAAACAAGATTTTATTGAGGGGTTCAATTTGCAATGTAAGTTTATGCTAAATTGGTCCCTTAGTTTGTGTCCGACAGCATTCACGCTTATTTTTTGAAAATTCAGACTATTTTTGGTGATCACCACCCAACAAAAGGCGAGAGAAGTTATTCTTAACTTATTCATTGATCAACCCTTTTTCCAATTTAAAAAAAAAATGCTAGTGAATCTTTTTCTATTCAAGCGGTTACTAGCGGTCCATGAATTTTCCCCTGAACTTCTGGGTAGTGCCTCCTATTCAAGTATGTATGAATGATGTTATAATAACGTCTCATAGATTTATTGGTATTTAGTAAGTTTAGCTTAGTTTGGCATAAGGTTACAATTGTGAGGTACCCAGTGAGGAACGAAATCACTACACAGTGTTAATTGCCTGCTAGACTAGCTCGTTAACCATTACCACACCAAGGGGTGTTTCATCACATTAATCTGTAATTACTATAATACTGTATGTGATTTGCATCAAATACGAACGAATCGGATTGATTTATCCATGAACTGCGGGTGACGGAAATTTCCGTCAATGCAGTTCTATTATTTCCGTTTTATTGTGTGAGTCAGTGCTTTTATCTTGCAATAGATAATTTGCATTGGATTATCTTGCAACGGACAAGGGCTTTTATCTTGTAACGGATATCTATTACACCTGCCCACCTTACACAGTAAATGGGTTAATAATGTTTAGTCGATAGTCGGCCGATTTTAATGATCATTTTTTGCTTTAATATCATGGCAGGGCAATGTTTCTCTGTTGGTTTTTCTAGAAACCTTACACCAAAATGGTCAACATAGATTTCTTCAGCTTCTAAGTGGGTCTGTCTGGCTGGCTATCAATCTATGCGTCACGTATACAGGCCGCACCAATGGAGCTAGAGGACTGGAAATTTAAACATTTACTCATTATTATGTCTAAAAGAATTTTGTTTTGTTTTTTCAAAATTCCACCCTAAATAGGTTTTTAATGGGGATTCAATTTTCAATATAAACTTATTCTAAATTGATCCCTTAGTTTGTTTGCGTTCACGCCTGTTTTTTTATAATTCAGACTTTTTTAGTGATCACGACCCAACAAAAGGTGAGAGAAGTAACTTATTCATTGATCACCCCCAACTCAGCATTGGTCATGTGACGGTCACTATTGAGTGACTAACCAGACAAACCCAACGAGAAATCAAGACAATTGATCTATTACTGGGCAGAATTGAAGCCGATTAAGTCACTATCCATTTTAAAACTTAAAAAGTAAATCAATTTTCCATTTAGATATATTTATTTTGAACCTTGGAAATTACTTTAAACTAATCTCAAGAGACAACTCCCAGTGAAGTATGGAGCCCGGTGATAATTCCAACCTAATCACACAGCTTAGAGTGTACTCAATTAGCTTCTGAGTGTACATGGAAATTCGTCCTAATGAAGAGCTTGTCACACTCTACGGGAATCGAACCAGGACCTTCAGCGTGTGAAGCAAACGTGCTAACCATTACACCATCTAAGTGGACAATTGTATAATATAACATCCCGCAAATGCCTCCTATTTTCAGCTTCACATATTAATTTCACGTGGATCAGAAATTAACTGGCCGCTAGATTTGACCTCTCTCCACTTTCTTCCTTTGGGGTTATCTTAAAGAAAGAGTTTAGGTAAACAAACCCCAAACACTCCTGGAACTGAAGAATAATATTGGACAAGAAATAGATCCTTGGAGCCAAATACATTACGACATGAAAGGATTCGACTCTGCGAAGCTGAAAATGGTAGGCATTTGCGAGATGTTATATTCTACAATTTGTTCAAAGTTATTTGCAATGTCCACAATAAATACATCGGGAAAGGGAACATTTCTTTACCTTTTTATTTAAAAAGTTATTCAAGTTTTAAAATGGAAAGTGGGTTTTGTGCTACCCTATATGAATAAAAGATGTTGTTCAAACCTGCTGGAAACTTTGGCCTCAAACTAATATTACATTAGAAACGATGTGTTAAATTGTAACATGTCTTTAAAAGAGTTTAGTTCGTTTCTTGCATGGGTTGGTTTCTCCCTAAGAAAAAATATGGATGAATAAATAAATAAACAAAAGTCACAAAGAGTGACCTCTCTTGCAATTTTATGGATCGTAAAAATGTTTCAAGAACAACCTTCAAGCTAGTTCAAAGAGAAAAAAGAAAAAGGCAAACTCTGAAATGTATGATAGAAGTAAAACAAGCAATGCATAAAAGCAAAACAAAAATAAAGGGATAAACATTCATGTTTGTATTTCTTTGAATATATGCTTAACTGTTTTGTTTTATCTTCATAGTCTTCTTTCTCCTCCTCTCTTTCACACACACACATATATATATATTTGTATGAAAGTATAAATACACACAAAAAGTACCTGCAAAAAAATATGTACACATGCTTTAATGTTTGGTGTGTATTCATACATCTAAAAGAAAACGATATATTTTCAGTATCAATTTCTAATT
>VCCN01004231.1:2472235-2487201 GCA_006491835.1 Architeuthis dux | reverse complement strand
GCAGATACTACTTCTTCTACCGTTATGTGTTGGATATCGCTATTATCTATAGGTTTAATTTGTGGTATGTTTATTTTTGAAGCTTACAAATTTTCGTAGTATTCTTCGGTTACTTTAGTCAATTTGTCTCTGTTTTTGATAAGTTTGCCGTTTTTATCCTTTAGTGCAATCATCTACTGCTTGCCGGTATGGTCTGCGGATCGGGCGTGTTTTAAACTTTTCCCCTTTCTGATAGCCTCTACTATTCTCTTAATGTTTTCCTTTCTTTTCTCTTTTCTCGTTCGTTTATTTATTAGTTTGTTAAGTTCTGCTTTTTTGTTTTCGTCTTCTTTATTTTGTATCTTCATATTTCTGCTCTGTTTGATTAGTTTTAATGTTCTTTTAGAGTATTTCCCCGTGTTATTGTTTACGTTTGTATTGCCTACCATCTCTGCTGCTTCCTTAATGATATTTGCCAAGCTATTACCCTTTCCTCTATGTCACTTTCTGTATTCCGCAAGGCCTGGAATCTGTTCTCTATCGATACTCTGAAGTTACTAATGTTCTCTATCTCTATCTTATTGGGGCATCTCTTCTTAAGGATCATTTTATTCCTTTCAGTTTCAAATTTAAATTTCGTTCGGCACGCTACCATTCTATGGTCGCTACCTATGTCTACTTTGTTTATGGCGGTAACGTCTTTAATGCTCTCGATTTTGTCAGTTAGTATGAAGTCAATTTCGTTTTTAGTTGTGCCACTTGGGCTTTTCCAGGTCCACTTCCGACCTTCCGGTTTTGGAAAGAATGTATTAGTTATCTTTAAACCGTATCTCTCTGCGAAATTTAGGATATTATACAACTAATTAAGCAGCAAAAATGGAGATGGGCTGGCCACCTAGCAAGAAGACATGACAATAGATGGGGGGAAAGACTAACCGATTGGTGCCCATGGGTCAGTAAACGAAGTAGGAAAAGACCAGACACAAGATGGAGGGACGAGAAAAGTTTGCCGGTAAGACTTGGCAGAGGTTAGCACAAGATAGGTTGTCATGGAAAGAGATGGGAAAGACCTTTGTCCAGCAGTGGACTTATAACGGCGGCGTCCGAGGATGAGGATGAGGATGAGGATGATGAATTGAACCCTCGTTAAAACGGACTCCGTTAAGCCGGATATCGGATTTAACGGACAAAATCAAAACTTAAGAGAATGACCGTCCGTGTGTCGATGACAAAGTGTGTAACTTGAAATCTATTGATTTTATCGTAATAATCTTTGTGTTATTAATGAAAGAAAGATTGCAGAAAATGATCAACTAAACATTATTTTTGTAGACAATATAAAACCGGATATAATCGGGTTTGAAAACTTGTTCACACTCGCGACCGGTTGAACTAGTAGAATTTGCAATTTTTCCTAATTGTCACACACATCTTAAAATTTCACCAATGGGCCGATTTCAATAGAATTTTCTGGATGTATTCCATTTTGAATGTATTTTCTTATGAAAGGGTATTTTGTAAGAAAATCCATAACATAGTATCGTATTACGTCTCTACACTTAGAAGTAAATAAACTTATAATGGTTTCAGAGGAGTCAGATCTTAATTAGACCTGAACTAATTAACCTCGTTATATATTAAATCATTTCATAGAATATATATATGTTTTATATAGTTATATGTATCATGTTCAGCGTACAGTGTATATATACTATCCAATATCGTATACAGTATTAACTCCTACCATCGGTTAACTCGGACACCCTTCCCCCCCTATTAGTCCGTTTTAACAAGGGTTCACTATATATAGAGAGAGAGGGTGATGAGCGTGTGTGTGTGTGCGTGTGTGCGTGTGTGAAAAGCAAATACAAAATGTACATTAGCACCTTTGAGGTTACACTAAATATCCGCAAGTAATAAAAATGTCGTCGGATATCTTTTCCGGCTGTTCCCTACCTTCTTTCAACCGGTGTCAATTGAGATTGTTTTTTGACATAAAACTAGACAACCGGCACTTAAGGCATCAACCCTTTACTGTCCGTTACATTCGCCTATTGTGTCCGCTGGGGCTGTACATGCATACACAACAACCACCTCTCCCTCTCTATCTCCACACACACCCCTACATACATATACGGCACCCCGTTGTCTGTCCGAATCTAATGGGATAATTCAACCTTTTTTAGGAATTAGATTGTTTGCTTTGAGGATAATTCTTACTTATTGCTATTCTCCTTCCTTTTTTTCTTCTCTCTCTTTCTTCTCCTCTCTCTCTCTCTTCTTCTCTATTGTAACATCTCTTCCTTTCTTCTTTCTTTGCCCTTTTTTCTTCAAAGCTCGTCAGTTTTGTGGCTTATTATTTTCCTACTTTCCTTTCTTTCTATTGTCTCATCCTCTTCTTTCTTTTCTTTCTATCTCAGTACATTCTCTCCATCTCTTAACATCATTTTCTTCCCTATTCTTCTACTTCAATTCTTCTTTTTCATCTTCAATTCTTCTTCTTCAATTCTTCTTCTTCTTCAATTCTTCTTTTTCTTCTTCAATTCTTCTACTTCAATTCTTCTTTTTCTTCTTCAATTCTTCTTCTTCAATTCTTATTATTATTCTCCCATTCTTTATCTTTTTCTCAAATCCTTCTTCTCCAATTCTCCTTCTACTTCTTCTCCTCAAATTCCCCATCACCAATTCTTCTTCTTCTCGGATATTTTTACTTCTATTTCTTTTCTTCCTCTTCTTTTTTGCTCTTCTTCTTCTTCTTCTTCTTCTTCATCTTCTCGAATTCCTTTTCGTTTTATCAAACCCTTCCTGTCATTTTTCCTAATCTTTTTCCCCATTTATATCTTTGTCTTCCTTTTTAACTTCTTTCCTACTTTTTTCTTGACCATTTACAAATCTTAGTCTGGCACAATGTCACAAGTGTTGAGCACCCAGAGAGGATCGAACTCACTGCAACATCAATGGTCTGTGAGACTAGCCTTACTAACTATTACTCCACGGCGAGACACTTTTCTTCTTAGTCTTTTCCTTTTTTGCATATTCTTTTTTCTCTTTATCTTTCTATTAATCACCGCTACCCACAACACTGATTTATTGCTGGGTTTAGGTTATTCAGGTGTTCTCACATGTATATCTATCTATGTATCCGGACTTTGCCCAGTCCTAACCGTTCACAATAGAAACTTGAAATTTTGCACACACACTCCCCTCAATGGGTAGGCAAAATCTTTTTTTTGTTTTTTGAAAATTACTCCCCTAAATAGGTTTTTAAAGGGGGTTCAATATGCAATGTAAGTTTATGCTAAATTGGTCACTAGTTTGTGCCCCCCTTTGTTTTTTGGAAATTTAGACCTTTTTTTAAATAACTTATTCATTGAACACTTCTTTTTCCAAGTTTTTAATTGATCACCCCCAGCACAGCATATATGGGTGGCGGTGATTCAGAATTTCCTATGGCATGCTAGTTCCTTTTCGTTTCATCATCTTTTCTTCTTTTAAGTAACTTGAGGTGTTTTCTCCTTTTCTCTTCCCTCTTCTTCAATATCTCACCTTTTTCTTCCTTTCTTTTCCTCTGCATTTCTCAATCTATTTAGATTTCTCAATCTATTTAGATTTTTCTTCTTCTACCTCTCTTCTTTCATCTTCTTTGTTTGCGATTCATTATTAGAAACCGTTAACCAAAACTGTCAACATAGGTTTTTTCAGTTTTTAAGTTGGTCTGGCTGGCAATGTATGAATGTATGTATCACGTGTACAGGCCACACCAATGGAGCTAATTTAGACATTATTATGTCTAGAAAAAAACTGTCACCAAAACTGTCAACATTGGTTTCTTCGGTTTGGTCGTTTTTTTTGGGTTTTTTTGAAAATTCAATTTGCAATGCAAGTTTATGCTGAAGTGGACTCTTAGTTCGTGTCCGGCAGCGTTCATGCTTGTTTTTGAAAATTCGGACTTTTTTAGTGATCACTGCCGAACAAAAAGAGAAGTAACTTATTCATTGATCATCCCTTTTTTTTTCCAATTCTTTAATCGATCACCCCCAACACGGCATGCTGCCAAAAGACATTGGTCGTATGACGGTTTCTATTGAGTGACTAACCAGACCTATTTTCCCTCTTTTTATTCCTGTACCCTACACATATTCCCTAAACCTAAACCTCCCCACTTAATTGACAGAAATCACTTACAGAAATTCGACACCCAGCTTCATCAAGGAATGTCATATAAACCTCAGTGTTATAAAACAAGACCATAAGGTCAATTTAGATGCGTCCACCGTCTAAAAAAATCTACGTTAAACGTAGATTTTTATCGGCTGAATTAGGAAAAATTCAGCCAGATGTTGCCGAAAAATGGCTAATTTCCCCCATTTCTAATCTCGCCAGCTACGTACGCCACGCGTCTCAGCTTTGCTCGTTCCCTTAACTTTCTCCCTTATTTGCAAATAAGTAAATATGTAAACCACTTTTATTAAATTTGACTAGTTTTTACCTTCATCCTAATTTTAGTTGTTTTTATGCAACTTATTAATTCGGGTGACTGTTTCGGAAATAAAGAGTAAGCCTTCGATGAGAATCGAACTCACACCCTCATTGTCAGAAGGAGACTAGTTTACGCCAAGCTGCCACGAAGACTTCATGGATAAACAGAAGCTGATTCACACTTACAAACTCACTCCTAATCCGCATCTGGCAATGAGGGTTTGAGTTCGATTCTCACCGAACGCTTACTCTTTATTTCCGATTGCGCTGTTATTCGTTACCATAAAAACAGTGGCCCGAATTAATAAGGTGTATAAAAACAATAGGATGAAGGTAAAAACTAGTCAAATTTAATCAAAAGTGGTGTGTTACAATACTTCATCCAATAATAATAAAGATTGATTTATAAGTAAATAGGTAGTTTTAACTTTTTTTACAAAAAATAATAAATACGTAGTTTTACTTTGATCAAAGGTTTTTTTTAATCAAAACAAAGATATAAAACAACTAATTTTACGATCAAACGTGTATATAATCAAAGTGAAATCAAACTTTTTTACAAAAAATAAGTAAATTTCGCCAATTAGGCAATTTCACTGATTCGGCGTCACATTTACAACGAATTGCGTCTTGCATAATGAAATAAGACGATAACGGAAACAGAAATTAATAAATGAAAAAAACTGTTTTAAAATACATATTTCGAAGTAGCTTTCCCTTATTCATTGACTTTGCCGACATAAAACGAAAGATCGCCTATTTTTTAGGAAAAATCCATTTGTATGTGACAATCTATCGCCTCCGCAAGCTCAACTTTTCCTTGTGGGTGATATCGCCCCCGTTGAGTATGACTGCTTTACCGGATTCATTCTCATATTATCATATTCTCATACTCATTCTCTCTCTCTCATACTCTCTCTCTCTCTCTCTCATACTCTCTCTCTCTCTCTCTCTCTCTCTCTCTCTCTCCTACACCCCAGTCTCCTGTATCTCCCACAACCCCAACCGACGACTACATCAACACTTGTGTCGTCTGGGAACGCTTAAAAAACTTTACCATATAAATTATGGCAATTGTTTCTTCGCTTTACGCTATTTCGGCCCACGAAATGTTTTTTTTATATAAATTCTCTACTTTCTGATATCGGGGGAAACCTGTACTTTTTATGCTTTTAATATTCTTCTTTACGTTAAAGTCAAATCGAAAATGCAAAAAACCGTCTCATAATAGTTGTTACATTTGCATATAAAGAACTACTACTCAATGTAACAACTAGTATGGGACAGAGGTAGTACATTTGTTTTGGATCCAGGAAAAGTGCCCATCCGGAAAAGTGCCCATCACGAATTTATCAAAGAAGGAAAAGTGCCCAGCAAAACATAATTTTCCCATCATATACTTTCTAAAATTTGTATCAGCAAGTTGTATTTTATTATTATTATTTCTTATTATTCTATTATTACTACTCTGTTAGAGGTTATATCTTATAGAAAGAAAATGAATTTGAAGTATTATAATTTTGATTTTGTTAACCTCAGGAGCAGCTTTCAAAAACACTAAAATACTTATGGCCAGAGTGTAAAAAACAAAAGAAAAACAAATATTATTAATTAAAAATCAAAAGAAATAAGAGAATTCATGAAAGAAAAACAGTCAAAAGTTTATAATAAAGTCGTATAAAATGTTCCAGGAAAGTATATGATGGGAAATGTTTTGATGGGCACTTTCCCTCTCTTGATGAATTCGTGGTGGCAGATTTTCCGATGGGCACTTTTCCGGACACCATTTGTTTTAATGTCTCAAATGAGATTGCATGCAAACGAAACATATATCATTACTTCTTGCTATTCACGAGTCATTTGAGTAACAAAGCGAATTGATTCGAGGTGGCACAGGGGTAACACAGTCACGACGAAGAGTGCTCGTTGTGCAGACTCGATGCATTTGGCACCTGCTACGCTGCACTCGTAGGTAACAGGACACAAGTGTCAGTTGTAGATGAACAAAACAAAGTGTGAAACAAATACCAAACACATGCAACAATGACACCGACATTTTGCTGATTCACCATTGTTATCTGCTCGTATCGATTCTAAACATTACTTACAAACAGACCAGAACAGAGGGGGGACCAGTTGACATGGGCCTACGATTTTGAGAGGACGTATTTCCCCATGTAGAGGCAAATACTATTGTATTTACTGCTTATTATTATATAAGATGGTTGGTATGACCGATATCAGAATAAAGTTTGTTTTAAAAAAATGTTTACCGTCACTGCATTTATCTCGAACTACTATTTACCTACATGAAGTAAATACAATTACGTATTTGCTATTCAGATATTAGGATGCTTGTCATTACAGAATTAACTGACACAAAAAGTAGGTATGAACAAAATGAACACAAATGAAAAATAAGTTCAAGCGAAAATCTATGGTAGACAATGCAGTACACATATATTTGAGTGGAAAAAATAAACAAGATTAAAATGCACGACAGCCTCGCCGTACAAACAAGCGTGTTGTCGTCTGCAGCTCCCATAATTTGAAATAGCGGTCAATTTACATAAACAAAAAACAGAATAAAATATATTAAAAATACAGCGGGTAAATATTTTTCCATCATTTCACTATATTTAATTATTCATCCTTGTTATTATATTTATTTTATATAAGATTCAGTCGAACCACGACATAGAAAGAATAAAAAATATACATTTTAAATATTTCAAAAATATCGGAATAAATCAATAACAATGCTGAAAAATCTTTTTTTTAAATAATATTGAGTGAAAAAACTTTTTTTCTTCACAGATCAAAAACCTGAATTATAATTAATTGCATAAAACTAAAAAAATATTTTACTTAATTTTCCAGTTTTTTTTTTAATCCCAAAGTAAGAGTTCCGTTCCAGCAGTTCCTGGATATTATTCTAAAAAAGGTAAACATAATTAGTATCTCGAGGGATATATCTGTAAAATGTGTAAAAATTAACGAATACATGATTATATAAAATAAATAAATCATCAAATTAATAAAAGGTGGAGCAGGAATCATATGAAAACAAATTATTCTTCTCCGAAATTTGGAATGGAAATTTTTTTTTTTAAATTCGTCCTTTAATAAATAAGTATCGAAGATTTTATTAAAATCGAATAATATGCTGATTTTTGCCAGATTTTAAAAAATTTCTCACGTGTTGATTTCACGCTGAAATTTTCGTCCATTTTGTTCATACTTACAAAAAAGTATGTTTAAACCGAATCTTAATTGTTACTTTTTCTTAGTACTAAAAGTTATGGTCATTATAACTACTTTCGTGATAATTGCGGTTGTAGGCTTTAGATATTTCACTGTAGCTGGATTTAGACTATAATTTTCAAAGTGTTCCGTGATTTTTTTTAAAGTTAAGAAACGCATTTTAAGAGCTTAACAAAAAGTAACGTTTAGAATTTTAAAGTACGGAACGCTCAAAGAGCTATCGTTTTGTGTCTTTCGTTTACAGAACTCAAACTAAGAAAGTCGAAATTAATATTCAATATTTTTTTTTTTACATTCATTGCATTTATTTCGATGGGGGTTCAATTTTTGTTTTTAATATTCACGTAATATTATATATTTTCAGCTAGTATCAAATAAAAACAATTGTACGCACTTATATGGTCCACGTGTTCGGCGCATTTATCGAACTTCATTCGGTAAATCCGAAGTCAGTTCGAATGGATCCAGGACTTTGTTAAAGCCGTAATTCGTTATATCGAGCTTCGTTATAACGAGAATTCACTGTATTTTCTAAAATGTGATTTTTAATTTGTTTCATGCCATGTCATGTTAGGTTCAAGATTCCAAAGAGGTGCTGGTCTCAGCAAGGTCTCTAAAGACGCCAGGAGAATGCGGTCACAGCGAGAGAATGAAGAGGCCCCTGCAAAGATTGCAGAAACTTGTAGTCTCTATCAGTAGAGCCACCGTCAAGATGAAGAACGTCAAGCCAGAGGGAGGAGAAAAAGAAAGATAAGGTAACTCCCAGCCCATGAGAACTAGACGTGAGGACAATTGGCTGAGGTATTTTGAGAGGCAGCAATGCACTCACTCCAGGCATGCCCGAAAAAGGGGGTCTGCTGACCGAACACAAGAACAGGCAAGGAGGAGACCAATGAGGCAAGAACAGGGATATGAATCACAGCTGGCTCTGTTTAGAGTTCTTCTTCGAGATCGGGATGCACAGCAGGCTCAATATAGACAAGCAGGCTCTCCACCCGACAATCTGACTCAGATCCACACAGACTATTGACAGCACGTGGCACAGGAGGACTTCAGCTTCAACATCTTCTTCAACAACCCAATTTATTCTTTAAAGAATTACATTCACTGCATGTATTTCGATAGGGGTTCAATATGCTTTATTCAGGGACGGAACGATGGCATGCACGCTTGAAAAAGATATGCTTTTACACAACTAGAGAAAGGTCCAAGAGTTGCACAAGCCCATCGCCATCTTTAAGGTCGAAAACAATCCCAGGTCAGAGGCAAGTCGCGAGTCTGCAAACAGACACAGTGGTCTTCCTGGCAGCATCATAATTTGTTGTGGAACAAAGTTCCGTCTGACAAACAACCTTTGGAATACTGCAGGGCTGACAAATGGAGCCGAGGGTGAGAGAGGTGGAGAAGAAGCCATCAGAGTTACCTGTGGCCATGCTTGCATACTTTCCAAAGTACAACGGCCCAAACTAGAGAGAGGACATGCCAAAGATCATTCCGATCGGTCCTGTTACAGGGACGTGCTTCAGTCACAGGACCAAATGCACTAGGATGATGCTGCCCCTGATCTTGGGTTATGCGCTCTCGATACTCAAGCTTCAAGGGAACATGGTGCAGAAGTGCATCCTGAATGCTGGCGAGCAAGAGTTTGTCCTTAGCCTTCTTCTTGTTGGAGCGACCAAGACGTTCGAGGGCCTGGCCTTCAAGCCTTTTCCAAACTTTGACCGCTTTGCACAGATTGGCAGGAAGTCTAGCCTTAATACATGCTTACAGGATGAAAGGGGGAAACCATCACTGCAATGAATCACTGAGCCCGCAACAACCGCCTAGTCGGGAGGCAAATCAAGGATACAGGATTCAGAAATTGCCTAGCTCAAGCTCCACGCTCAAAGGTCCACGAGGCGAATCAAAAAGCAGCCAGCGCAGCAGGTGACCTTGATGTCGATGAAGACACTTATGAGTAAAAAAGTGTTATGTTTATTCGATGATTTTGGTAAATCAAAATATCAATTTTTAGGACAGATTAATTTGCCAATCTTTGACAACTGTTTTGGCAGATTTCTATCTCAAATTTAGTGTGGGTTTAGGGGGTCAATTTACAATGTAAGTTTATGATAAATTGGTACCTTAATTTGTGTCCGACAGTGTTCACGCTTGTTTTTTTGTTTTTTGGAAAAAAAGACGTTGGTCACATGACGGTTCCTATTGAGTGACTAACCAGACCTGTCTTTCTGCAAACGTTCTCTGGCCTTAAGTCTGAAAAGACCGGGAGTTTATCGGAAGGTATCCGTCCTACTACTCTTGCCGTCTGAGCTACGAGCACACAAGCATGAGTCCAAATCAGACCTTAAAGCTCACTCCTTACCCCGACCTCTTCTGTTTTTGTTATTAACTGGTAGTATCAGTATTTCCCGGTCTGAGTAAAGTTGCGTTAAAAAGCAACAAAAATATTAAAATTAAAGTAAATAGTAGCATAAAAAGGAAAAGAATTGTTAATAATGGTTCTTCTTAGTCCAGCTGGTTTTCCATCAGTCTTTTCTCTGTCTTTGAACAAGCGAAAAATACACTAAATGCCTGGGATCTGTCTACCAGTAAGCACGTCATCATTGCTTTAACGCGTTAAGGTTAAAAGCATGCCCTGACGCCTGCGGCAAAAGCCAGTACAAATGCAGCAATTTTTGTCCATATCTGCATAAAAATGTGCGCGTCATAAATTTAAATATCGACCATGTGTTAAAGTTTGTCATTTGTTTAATCGCCTCCCCTCACAGCGGCAGGTTTGACATGAAGTCGGGTTTAGAGTGGGGTCCTGGCGTGTCAAAAAATGGTTCTCGTCTCCGCAACTAGTGTTGTGGAAACGCTAGAACAAATTTGACATGGCTTGTCATTGCTTACGCAGAGCTATGCCTCAGTAAACCCGCAAAGGCATCGCGGCTGCGCCTAGCTGTTCAGAACCACCGGGCGATAGGAGTCGTTGACTCCTGTGCCAGGTAATGTGTCAAATTGTGTCCATTGCAACTAGATACCCCCTCTTCTACGTCAACTATCGTCACATATCTGTTGATAGGATAGAATGCAGTGATATGGATGCACGCTCTTCGCAACGGACTTAGTGCTAAGGAAACACAAGACACCTCGGCTTAAATTAGAACTGGTTTATCGATCCCATCCCATGTTAACCAACTCATTTCATTTATTTCCAAAATACGAGTGCCCCCCCCCTTCCTGATTCATGTATTATTTTTTATTCAATTGTACAAATATCATGGGGTTGTAGTTTAGGTCCCATAGAGCAAATGTGGTATTGTGGTTTAGAGGTCCCATAGAGCAAATGTGGTATTGTGGTTTAGAGGTCCCAGAGAGCAAATGTGGTATTGTGGTTTAGAGGTCCCATAGAGCAAATGTGGTATTGTGGTTTAGGTCCCATAGAGTAAATGTGGTATTGTGGTTTAGAGGTCCCATAGATCAAATGTGGTATTGTGGTTTAGGTCCCATAGAGCAAATGTGGTATTGGGGTTTAGGTCCCATAGAGAAAATGTGGTATTGTAGTTTAGAGGTCCCATAGAGAAAATGTGGTATTGTGGTTTAGAGGTCCCATAGAGCAAATGTGGTATTGTGGTTTAGGTCACATAGAGAAAATGTGGTATTGTGGTTTAGAGGTCCCAGAGAGCAAATGTGGTATTGTGGTGAATGTAAGTTCTGGAAGGAAGAATGATTGCTTTTGGTGAAAGGGATATTGTAGCATGAGTGGGTCGAGAATGAATCTAGTTAAGTTTTAGATAGACTACTGATGACCGGCATTCTCCTCCATCTCTCTGCGACCTTCTGCCAAATGATTTGTGTTAAATCGTAAATAAATTGGCATAAATTCTAACTCGGTTTATCGATTCTGTTTTCCGAGCTGATAACCATTAGGCTACCCTGAATCTTTATCATATATTTACTAATGCAAAATAAATACCGAAATCTTTCGTGTTCTTTAACTGACTTATGGCTTCTATATTTATATAACCTTCCTATAATAGTTTTTTTTATTATTACTAGTTTTCCTCCATCTTATTATTGTTATTTTTTATCCTAACACCCTTAGTCAATTGGTTTATTACTATTCTATTACTAGTTTCATTCAGTATTATTATTGTTGCTTTTTGGGACAATGTGTCTCCCCTTTGGACTGGAGTGAAACGAATGGTGTTTCTCACGCTGCTAGCTGTGGCTAGTATAATAGTATGTGACATGCGTTTGAATTATTGAATTTGTTTGTATATGTTATCACCGGGGGGGTAGTTTATGTCCCATACAGCAAATGCGATATTATGGTGATTGCGAAAGAATGTGAGCGAAGAGGGAATTCTTTTGGTGAAAGGAATAATGTATGCCTGGGCCATGAAAGGATCTAGCTAAGAGTAGGATAGTCAACATGAAACCAGCCTCCTCCCCGACACCCTCGCCGGTCATTGTGCCACATTCAGTAATAAATTACAGAATGAAAATCAATCCTTAAGAGTATGATTTAATTGAAGTTGTTTTAAAATCGTTTACATAATTAATTTCATAATTAGAATTTAGATTAAAATGTTCTTAAATCCATGTAATTCAAATGGTTGCTTCGTTCTGTTTTTTTTATTTAAGCACTGGTCGACAATGACGTCATGTTAACGTCTTTTTTGTTTATTTCGTCACAAAGGAAATATTTTATAAAAGGTTTCTCTTAGCAAATATGCATTTGGCTTTCTTTTTTAAAGAAGACAATTATTATTCGCAGAATTTGATTTTTGTGAAACTCTCCTATTTTTATTTTGGTGCAATTACTTAAATCATGTTGTGAGGAAGGCGTTGACGCTCCTTTTATTGGGCTGCAATTACTTACTGGTCATAGAATCGTCATCTACAGACCAGTTAAAACATTGACTGATGAATGCGTTGACTCTATTTGCAGTTGGCTGCAATTACTTACTGGCCATAGGAACGTCACCTAAAGACGCGTTAAATCATGTACTGATGAAGGCGTTGACTCTCCTATTTTTATTGGGTTACAAATAAGTACTGGTCATAGGAACGTCATCTACAGACCAGCTAAATCATGTTTGTCTGCGAAATCCTTTATTGGAACATTGTTCGGGGACTATCAACACTTTTCCAATAAGCATGACTCGGAGGATTACGAACGAGTCGGGAACACGAATGGACGTCGTTTTTTTATAGACCTTTCGGAAAAATAAGCTCAACCCGGATGACTCCGGTATTTTTGTGGAATATGTATTTGACAATGTTTTTGTTATATTTTCAAAGGGAGTTTGTTACAGACTTTTATTTATTTTAGAGGCAAAAATGGACGTTTCGTATGGACGTTTCGGAAAAATAACCCGACTCGAAGAATAACGAACGAGTCGGGGGCACAAATCGACGTCGTTTTGTATGGACCTTTCGGGAAAATAAGCCCGACTCTGAGGACTTTAAACGAGTCGGGGGCACAAATGGACATTTATTATGTTAAAAAACTAACAAATATACAGAACCAGCTGAATATCCGTCTACGCCAGGTAACATATTTCAGGTGTTACAAGGACTAAAGTTTTCAGACGCGTAAAAAATAATCTCCAGTTGTTGTTGTATAATGTCAATAGAACTGCAGTAGGTGAACTACTATTTATAAAGCTTATGGGGGCATCCCCATATTGGGGCCAAAGGGGGCGTTTTAAAATAGCCCCTCACCCCGTTCTTCAGCTACTCCTCAGCCTTCACGTTTGACCCTTTATCGAGAAAAAAGTTTTCCTTCACTTCTGACCCCGTAAAAGAGGAGGAAAAGTCTCCCTTCACTCTTGACACCTTAAGGGGGGTCTCATTACTACAGACGCATTAAAGGGAGAAAAAAGTCCATCTTCACTTTTGACCCCTTAAAGGGGAAAGGTTTCCCTATACTTATGATACCCTTAAAGTTGGAAAAGTCTCCTCTCACTTTTGACCTGTAAATGGGGGGTCCCTTCACTTTAAACCCTTGAAAGAACTATTTATAAACATAAGGTATGTATATTAAACCCTTGAACTTTTGAGAGACAAATATCGGAAGTACCCGTAAAGAGTAAAAAAAAAAGAATAAAACAAAAAGTAAAGATTTCAGACAAATACACAAAGTTTCTGACACCTTAAAAGTGAGTCTCCCATTAATACTGACCCCTTAAAGAGAGGGGGGAAGTTTCCTTAAAAGAGGGAAAATCATCGTGGTGTTAGGTACACACAGACAATTGTTCGCAAGACCCAATTCCGGCTTGCCAGGCATGATGAAGCTTCGTTCTGCTTATGACATCTGGTAATCAACCATCTAGGTACTGACCAGGCTCGATGTTGCTTAACTTTGGTGATCTTACGAGAAACGGTGTATCCAACGTAATTTGGTCGTAATCCTAGTCCATGTGCTGAGAGCTTATGGGTGTGGGGATATTGAGTACCATTTTTAAAGTCGTTGGTATGACTCGGCGGTGGATTGAACCACGGCCTATCGAACCGGAGTCGAGCACTCTTCCACTGGGCTACGGTTATCGGTATTTTCATACGGAAGCAACAAAAATCAATTCAAGATAGGCAAAGCTCTCTAGAAATAATCTAAAAATCTTATCCGCACGAACACGATGACTCATCATACATATTTTAATGCACACACGCATAACTAGAAAAGAGAGATTGTTGTCGGATATGGTCACATACACAGATAGATCACCCACACAAGAAATGAAATCACTACTAATAGATTTCAATACTAACATGGTAACATTGTAGGTACTACAATAGATAGATAGATAGATAGATAGATAGATAGATAGATAGATAGATATTCAATGCTACCTGAATAATAATACCTGATAATATCCGTTTTGATTGTGTAATGTTCCACTAGAAATAATAAAACCCTGCTATATTTGGTTCAGAAGACAATTAAATTTCTATTAAAAAGTGGTAGGGGTGTACTTATTTATGGGCGATACTGTACATACATATATACATAAATAGACAGATAGATATGAACAAACTAAGATAGATAGATAGATAGATAGATAGATAGATAGATAGATAGATAGATATGATGTGAAGGAAGGTATTATAGGACACAAACATAACACTAAGCTAATGATTAATTTAAACGAAATATTGATCCTCATCCACCATAGGAGCTACCTTTTCGACAAGTTAGAGAGGTCTATAATCTATTGTTATTATCTTGATAATTATTGTTATCATTTGTTAATGCT
>VCCN01004231.1:2359684-2380972 GCA_006491835.1 Architeuthis dux | reverse complement strand
AAAACTGTGTTCTTAATAATGAGAGAACGATAAAATTCGACCCTAAAGCAACTTTATGGGTGTAGGATGCACTCATTTTTTAAAAAATCTTTACATTTACAGCTAAAGAGGTTACAGTGCTGCTTGTGAGCTACAGGTCCTATAAAATTGATTTGTAAGAATTTAAGAGCAAGTATTTACCTTTACTGTTACTGAAGGAATTTGAGAATCCCCATCTTCTTCATGGTCATACTCAGCCTGAAATTAAAGTTACAAGAAAATATAAATAAAAAGATAAATTATGAAAGTGATTTATTGGCAAATCAACTCTTATGATGATGATATTAAACAAACATTTTTTCAAAGTGTTTCAACCACATATCCAAGATATCTCAATATAAAGATTTAAATTGATTTAAAACCTAGAAAGAAGTTAATAAATCGTACACCATGTCGGTTTCTCACCTTTAAACATTCACATCATATTATGACCTTCTCTGTTGAGAATCCTTTTAGGAAAAACAGGCTCCACAGGATTCCTGCCTAAAGCTACCAAGATAAGATCAGACATCAATCAATAATCGAGCTGTCAACTCTAGGCTCCAGGATTTTCTAACCGATCAGAGAAGAGCATTTTGTGATATAAGCAAATGCTTTTACACCATCTTCAGAACAGCTGGACTTTTGATCTCCCAACTCCCTGTCAGGAGATATTACTGATTCTCACACATACACACACACTCATACACTCTAACACAGTCGCACAAAACTGTACACCAACACACTGAGGCAAGTACTTAAAATATCGCTACTTCTTAGAACTATTTTCTGAACCAAGTATAAACCTTCACAAACTTAGCATTATTCCCCTTTCGTATATTTCATGTATAATAAATATCCTTTATTATATATTTTATACTTTTGCATTTCGTATTTTCATTCATGCTTGTTTCAGCATTCCCCTTTTCCCCCCATATCACCAATCCTTTATTGTCAGGTCAACATTGTATACCATGTGTCCAGCCATTTCATCTCACTGACTACTGTCCCCACTTCTAGCGACACGCTAAGGGTTTAACTTACATACACTCGTACAAGTGAGCGACACAAGTGTTGCCCCATAAGGCCACAGACACATTGACTTACTTACACCCCCTTACTGACGAATAGTCATATTGCTCATCTCGACCTAACATCAGGCCATAACTTTAATTGTAGCTAGGAAACATATATACTATCAATTATCTTTTTTAAAACTTAGCCTTTCTACCGTAAAAGGTTAAGTCAGAGCTTTCCAAACCTTTTGCATTGGCAACACACTTTTTAAAAATAAACTTTTTTGCCACACATTGCTTAGGTTTTGTTAGTCAGACTCAGGAAAAGTATGTTTTGAAAGATATATAAAATTATACTTAATTTTGCGACATACCTAGAGATTATCAGAGACGTACTAACGGGATGAAGTATGGATCAAGCACCCCCAAATTGACAGAAATGAAACAGACACATTTTGCTTCGACACCGGTGACATCACTGAAACGTCAGCAGTCTTACCAAGATAAACAAATACGATGTGTTTTTAGGGAAGATTAGAGCTTTAACTTAGCAAGGACCTTTTTTGACAAGTTTAAAATTAAAAGAGTGGAGATCAAAATTAATAATCTCAATGTTTTTTAGAACTTTTTTTCATCCAGTCCAGAAAAACTATGAGCAAAAAAGAAAGAAAACAGAAGCATTTTTAGAGTTTTTTTAATGAAAATGTTTACATCACAATGTTGTTTCAAAATGTTTAAAAAGGGCGTAATTCTGAATAAAACTAATGAAACATGAAAGGGCTAATCAGTCTTGATATTAAAGTTGACAGACATTTGTTGGTCAAGACAAAAAAAAAGGTTTTGAAGTTGAACCCGTTTTAAACATTTAAACAACATTGTGATGTAAACATTTTCATAACAAAACTCTAAAAATGCTTGCTCATAATTTTTCTGGACTGGATGAAGAAATTTGAGATTATTAATTTCGATCTCACTCTTTTACGAAGAATAGTTGGATTGAAAGCAAAAAAATACTTTTCATTCTCCCGGGAGAAAGTATCTTTGTTAGTTTTTTTTAAAAAAACAGCCTATTTTTTATAGAATGTAAGTAACTTCAAACATTTCAGAGACAACTTCCAAAGACTATTTGTTTATCTTGGTAACACTTGGTTTCAGTGATGTCACCAGTGTCGAGGCAAAATGTGTCCCTTTTCGATTCGCAATTTTTAGGCTGCCTGATGTATACTTGATCCCACTAAAGTGTTGCGACACACAGTTTGAAAAGCTCTGGGTTAAGTAACAAAAAAAGAATTGTGCAGCACTGTAAAAATAGAAGTAAAGCATCAATTGATGATTAGTGTGCCAGTCTCACATGCATTCGTAGTTATTCCCCTTATATTCATCTTCGTTCGACAATTACTTTATTTCTGGTAGATTTTTAACTACAAAGTTTAAGGTTTTTTTTCATTTTTAATTAGCCATCATCAAATATGACGTAGTTGAATTCATTGCCGATTAAAGTAAACATTGAAATCATAACACTCCAATTCTATGTTATAATTATTGAAAATTTGTTTTTCTTTTTATAGATGAAAAACAGGGCTAATTTATTTTTTAGCAAAAACAAGGAAAAACTTAAGAACAAAATTTTTAAAATTTTAATTACGTTTACTGAAAATCTACTTTGCAACCCGCAGCTAATTTTCGACAATCAATGTGGCCCTTGCTGCTTCCAAGTTGTGCAGGCCTGTTTTACTTGATAGTGCACAATGCTTCAAGCATATTTGAGTAAATATTTAAAGCTTACAGGTATAATGTATAAATCTGTTGTCCTCATCTCGGTTCATCTCTACATAATAATGATCCATCATCTAAAAGATTAAGACAGAAACTTACAGGTATTGTTTTAAATCCAGGTTGTATTTGACTGCTGATTTCAATGGCTTCTGTTTCTCTAACTTGAGGCATTAGAGAACCTGTAAAAGGTTTTTTAGAATCCAGTTTAGATAAATGAAAAATAAATTTAAGACAATAAATATTCTGTGGAATTTTCATGCTAAAATAAGTCAGCATTTTTTTTTATAAACAAACACATGTAGATGAATATACACAATTAGATAAGTTCTAAAAGAAAGCAGTAAAATTATATAGTCATTATTTAGTGTTGAAAACAATATTAAAAGTTGTGAGGGCACAAATCCGAGATGCTAAAATAATGCTGCCCTTCACTTATATAACATTTAAAATATATAATAGAGCTAAGTGTATACATGTGTTGGCTGAAGAGTGACCACAATATCTTTCAAAGTAATGAAAACTCGCTCCAAAAACTCAGCAAATATAATGTTTGGACAATCTATAAAATGTTTGAATAGAATGCATCATACTTCCAGTGAGATTCAACTCATAATCATTCTAATTTATTCATTTAATTATTTAAATAAGCAAATTTGAAAAAAAAAGAAGGGTGTTCCTTGTGATTATACACCCCCCCCCACACACACACATACCTTAAATCATATGAAAGTGATAAATTAGATATATAACAGAGATACATACGTAAATAATACTGTCATTATTGTAAATACTCAATCGAAAAATCCTTTGTTTCTATAAATCTTAAACATGATATATATTGTAAATATTAAATCTTATTGTAAATAAATACTACATATCATAGAGTGTCACCTTTTTTGTCATAAACATTGCACTAATTTAAAAAAAAAAAATTAACCAGTGTTTTTGTAAATAATAAAGTACAAAAGAATGGCCGGTTGGGTAACTTGCATTGTCTTCCTTTCTTTTTCAAGCTAATAAACAGTTGGGAAGATCATAAGTCAGCCTAGTCATGATTCGGCCAATCAACATACAGCAAATTGAAGTTTGGGAAAGTGAATTTCGGGAAGATGAACCAGACCCTTATCTAACACATTTAATATTAAGATCCACCTAAGCTCCTGAGGGGAAAAGCTCAAATTAATTCTTTTTAAAGTTTCGTTCATTGACTACTGGAACATTTTTGTCTAATTCATTTCATTTTTACAGTTGGTTTGCCGCGTAAGTCAAATATATTTCTTAGTGGGGGTGTGGGAGACATGACTAAGAATGAGGAAAGGTACAGCTGACTCATATTGTTTCATATCGCAGAAATTATACATCCCAACTGGAAGCACCGTTTAGCCCGGCCTGCTCTGCCAATTGAGCTTCTTCCTGAAGTGTGTTCAAATCCCACCTAAGGCTTATGCTTTATTTTCCGATCAACACTATTTACTCACAAATCGGCCTCGAGCAAAAGCTGTGATAAAAAGCAACTAATGAATTAAGATGAAGGTAAAAATGTAGTCATAAAAACTTTTAAATAATGATTTATAATACATCAGTAAAAATTTTTAAAATAAAAAAAATCCCTCACCTGTTCTGTTTGATATGTCTTTAATCTTTTTGTTAAGGTCCGAGATTTCTTTGTCAACATCTTCGTACCTAATATCCCGAGCATCTACCAAGGGTGGAGTGAATAAGTCAGGATCACTGCCTAAATATGAACATTGCAGATGGCCCTCTTCTGTCAGGCTAACAATCATTCCATTTATCCCTCTGAAACAAGATTGTTAAAAATAGGTAAATGCTTCTTAGTATACATAAACAGGTCTGGTTAGTCACCCAATAGAAACCGTCACATAACCAACGTCTTTTGGCAGCATGCCATATTGGGGATGATCAATTTAAAAAAATTGGAAAAAAGTGTGCTAAATGAATAGGTTACTTAATTTTGTTTAATGCACCAAGGTTTGTCAACAATACCGAGACCAGATAGAAAATTCAGACATCACCTTCAAAAGACAAGATATTCTTTTCACTTGGTAATTTCAATAGAAAGACAAAGATGGTTCCGACAATACGTGCATTATAAAAACGGGTCTGGTTAGTCACTCAATAGAAACCGTCATGTGGCCAACATCTTTTGGCAGCATGCCGTGTTGGGGATGATCAATGAAAAAATTGGAAAAAAGAGTGATCAATGAATAGGTTATTTTTATCGGCTTTTGTTGACCAGTGTTCACTAAAAAGTCTGAATTTTCAAAAAACAAGCATAAACACAGCCGGACACAAACTAAGGGAGCAAAAAACTTACATTGCAAATTGAACCCCCCACTAAAAACCTATTCATGGGGGTAATTTTCAAAAGGCAAAAAAAACGTTTTTTCTACACATAAGGGGTAAATGTTTAAATTTTCAACCCTCTAAGATCCATTGGTGCAGCCTGTATGCATGATATATACATAGCCAACCAGACCCACTTAAAAACTGAAGAAACCTATGCTGACAGTTTTGGCAAGAGTTTTGGTTGACGGTTTCTAACAGATCAAATTTAGAAACAAGACCTCAAAGTTGATTCGGGTCAAAGTCGCAAATTTTCGGATGACACTGTGCATGACATCACTTGTCACGTGTTGCATTGTAGTGTTGATGTTGATGGATTGTTATTTTTGTTGGGTTTTTTTACACAAAATGAATGCATATTTTTAATTTAATCAAAATTTAATTTATTTTTAATCAAAACAGGGATCTCCTACATCCGAGTATTGATTTTTAAAAACTTTTTTGGCGATTCCAATAGCTTTCAATAGAATGCCAAAGTCTGATGTCATGACCTGTCTTCAGGCTCCACTCGATGAAATCCTACTAGTAATTTACAATAGGGAAAATTTTGCTTGTTTCTTTTTTTATCCGTACAAAAAATATTAGAAACGGGAACAGTTAAGAATAGTAATAATAATAATATAATTTTTTTCTTTATTTCTAATATTTTTTGTACACTTTCAATATAAATACATCTTTTCTTAAAAAACAAAGCCTGAATTTTTCGAATTTGAACAATCACATTTGATGTTTACATCACTTTTTAAACTGTAAACATGAAGTTTTCAACTACACTTATGTCAGAGTTCATATTGTTAGCAATCAAATCAAATCAGTCCTTATGATGTGATCAATTTTTGACGGTAAATCCTACATTGCCGCTTTTGTCTTCTCTCCCTCTCTGACTTTTCCTGGTTTCTCTACTAATCAGGCAAGATTGACCTTTTGACAACACCTTACCTGGCACGATCTGACTTCAATCAGAAAGGTCATCCTACATTATACTCATTACACATCACTCTGAAGTATGTCATTCCTTTTTGGACAGGAACTATCTTATAAAGTAGATCTGAGATGAGAATTGTCTCCCATGGTTGGAGCTCTCCACATGGTAAATCCCCCCTGCATCCTCACAGGCTGGCATTCAATCAGGAGGCTGGGGGCCATCACGTGACGTGTCTCTGTTTCTTCTCAGAGCAGGTCACGGCAAGACATGCCTAATAACGCTCCTGTTATTTCATGAGTTTTGGCCCATCTGAGGGTGATCACATGTCTTCCGGACAGGCTAGAGTTTAATTCAACCAAATTGTAAGTGTGTGTGGAAATAAGGTGGAATGGGCTATTCCACCTTATTTCCACACACACGCATACACCAGTAAGAACTATTAGGCACATTTTATTTCAGCATCACAAAGCCCACACGAAAACAGAAATGAACACTTGCATACCATCATTGTATCTTCATTGTTTGAATAAAGAAATATCCGTTTCTTTCTAAAGGATTGTCTCTTTCATTGTTCATTTGTCCATGACCGAACTCAAATGGAATCATTCTTATCATTCTCATGAAACCTTTAATATGGAGAAATTAAACCCTTAACAAGCTGGTGCCCACTTCTTCCTCACAGAAGCTCCGATACCCACAAATTTTACAAAATGCTGGGTGCCCGTCACCCATCCTCTATAGACCAAACTTATGAAGATCTAACCACTGATTTAATTAATTCAGGCCATAACTTTTGAACAATTATAAATCAGAAAAAAAAGGTGTTTCAATCAGTTCTGTTTAGTGACTTACAGAAAAGTTCCAGTACAAATCTGGACCGGAGTCTGGTCCATTTTTGCCGCCCACAGCAACTCGACATCCTGATAGACAAGCAATGAAGCCGTATGAGTTGCCACCAGGAACTTTATGGAATCTGATAAAACAAAACACAAAATCTTGTTCAATGTTCACAAAGTTTCAAGTTTATAAATTGCACAGTGTAAATCAGGGTTGCCAAATTTATCCAGAATGGGAGATAATTTGAGATCTTAGAAACTTACACAATACAGGCATTGGCTATTAATCCCTTCAAACTTTGCTTTTGTGACTAGGACAGTGGTATTCATATGTTTTTGTTTTTCTTACTTCATGTGAATAAAATTGTGCAAATTCGCCTGTTATAACTAGATTTCAAATTATCACTGTCCTGGTCACAAAAGCAATTATTGAAGGGAATAATTGATATTTTCTATACATTTTAGACATAATCAATTAGAAAATAACACTTATTACCCAGGAACAAAACAAAAAGTAAAAATATGTTGCATATTGTAATTTGACAAAATTTCCATTGTTCTTTTTGAGGCCAGTAAATGAAAATTGGCTGTATATTAAAAGAGCGTTATTATTACTTGGGAAGTGTTGTTGTATAGCCATCTTGGTCCACGGGAGGAAAATCCTGAACTTGGAGAAAAGGGAATACTCGAAATTTGTTTATAAAAATATAAAAATTTGTTTATAAAAATATGAGGATATATTTTTTATTTCATAGGATACATTGTGTCATGGCAGGGAGAATGAAGAGTGGGAGAGAGACAATGAGAGCCGACAGACTGTTCCCAACAGGGGTACTGGCCCCGTGCTCCCTGTCTGTCTCTCTGAGGGTGTCCTGTGTCTCTGCCTTTTTCGAGGGCCTCTGTGTTATATCGACCACCACTTAGCATTATAAAATAAATGAAACTAAGGAATCATGAATGGGAAAATTTCAGAATCATACATACTAGGAATATAAGCACAGAAGCAGCTGGCGTTGTATTCGAGTTTCTTCATACAATGGAGTGTCCCTGATTCTGTCAGTAAATAAAGGTAACGTTCGCCTGAAATGTAAAAAATACAGGTCTGGTTAGTCACACATTAGAAACTGTCATGTAACCAATGTCTTTTGGCAGCATGTTGGGGGTGATCAATTAAAATATTGGAAAGGGGGTGATCAATGAATAAGTTACTTCTCTCACCTATTGTTGAACACTAAAAAGTTTAAATTTACAAAAAAACAAGCGTTAATGGCTGTATATTAAAAGAGCGTTATTATTACTTGGGAAGTGTTGTTGTATAGCCATCAACTAGACACAACTTTAGACACAAACTAAAAGACCAATTTAGCATACAATTACATTGTAAATTTAACCCCCACTAAAAACCTATTTTGGGGGTATTTTCAACAAAAAAAAATCTTTTTCAAGACATAATAAGGAGTAAATGTTTAAATTTTCAGCCCTTTAGCTCCATTGGTGTGGCCTGTATGTGTGATACATACATACATAGCTAGCCAGCCAGACCAACTTAAAAACTGAAGAAACCGATGTTGATGTTGAAAATGTTATATTGACAGTTTTAGTTGACAGTTTCTAATATAGATTTTCAAGCAGTTTTTACATTTGCTCACCATTCTTTCCTCTTCTGCATCTCAAAACACTTGTCGGTTCCTCACCTCCAAACATTTTGTTCTCCAAAATCCCACCAGTTGGAAAAAGGCGCAAAGTTAAAACAGCCAGTTGATTGCTCAACAATTAATTCAACAGCACCAGCTATTTGTTGACCAATGAAAACGCACCTAAAATTTCATCTGTGTGATCCTATTTCGTATATATATCAGATGACAGACACATTTAGAGAGAGATATACAAATAAATTTAAGACAAACCAGGAGTTTTTTATTCCTTCATTAATTCTTTTGTATAGTGCGGACTGCCATTTCGAACATGTTTCACTATCAACCCATATTTGGGAAGTGGCGGCAGACCCCCATAGCTAGCTTGGGCATCTGCCAGGAGAAGGATAGTCCTGTCAAACCTACGACTAGGGGTCTTGCTGCTACCTCAGTGGGTTTAGCAATGCAAAACTCCATTGCGCAGGCATTTGGGCTATTCACGTGCAGGCGCCGCCGACTCAGGACCTGAAAAGATGTGGAAAACCCTTCCAGATCTCTGTTCGTGGGACCAAGCTATCATATATTTATATATCTATATATGCTTGTGCGCATCCTATCTTTCTGATGATGACAGTAAACAGACAAAACAACATAAACAAGATTATGAATCACCAACACCTATATATACTTCTTAAATTAAACAGTGGTGGTGGACAGTAATCACTAAATTATCCAAATTTTCAAAAAAACAAGTGAGAATGCTGCTGGACAGAAACTAAAGGATCAATTTGGCATAAACTTACATTGTAAATTGAACCCCCACTAAAAACCTATTTCAGGGGGAATTTTAAAAAAAACAAAAACATTTTCCCTATTCATTGAGGGGAGTCTGTGTGAAAAATTTAAAGTTTCTACTATGAATGATTAGGGCTGGGCAAAGTCCAGATACATAGATACATGTGAGAACACATGAATAACTTAAACCCAGCAACAGTGTTTAAACTGGTCTGTTGTGGGTAGCAGTGATTAAAAGTGCAATTTTATTCAGTGATGATACCAGAGAAAATTTCCATTATGTTCACAAGAGAACATTTTTAAAGTGAAACAAGATTTTTTTAAATAATACATGTCAAATGACTTACCCAGAATGAGGATCACACAGGAAGTCTCCTCGGAATTATAAGTAATGATATCAATGTCCAAAGCCTGGTCTTCAATACTGTAAATCCAATTGGCCTGAAAAATTACCTCAAAAGTTTAGAATCATACCTTTGATCAGTGTTTGGATATGAACTGACAATATGGTGTTAAAAAAGACAATTCGGAAAGCGAAATTGATGTTAAAAATGAAAACTTTTTATTTCATTGACACATCACTGGAAGGGATCAACTTCCTCAGAATGTTCCGAATATTACAAGCAGGTACCATTTTTAGGCACCAATCAGCTGTTGGGGTGTTATTTCTGTAGTATGTTAAAATAAAAGACTCATGATCGAAGGGTCAAAGCAGGGGTCAGAAATCCAAAGTCAAAAACATGGGTCACAAATGCAAGGTCCAAAACAGGGGTCAGAAATCCAAAGTCAAAAACAGGGGTCACAAACTAAAAATCACAAACAAATCAAATCACGACGCACACCTCAGTTTGCAAGTAGCCAACTGAGCTCCAAACTTTCTCGTCTCTGAAAAAGCAATGGCTTTTTATAGCCCAGGGACATTTATGATTGGCCAGAAGAACAAAAATTTGCATCCATATCTGTCTATTAAAACGGCTTCGTTTTTTGCGCTTAATTTTCTTTTTCTACAGACAGCACATGCCACCAGTAGTCGCTTGGATTACCAAGGTAAGTCACCATATTCTTCTTCCCCACAATTTCTAACATCAATTACGCTTTCTGAATTGTCTTTTTTAACACCAATCATACCTTTGTAATTAAGGGCACATCACATCCATCAACAACTGCCAATATAGGCATCTCCCGAGATAACATGGTTCGTTATAGCACAGTACGCTATATAATGTGGGTGGTTAATGGACTCCAATATTTTTACCTATATTATTACCTACTCATCAAGAAAACCACAAATGAAAACAGAATCCGTAAGCCCGCTATTTCGGTCTGAGTGCTATTTTCTAACACTGTACACCGACTCGAGGACAGAGGTGACACAGCTATTATTTAGGACCAAACTCTACAGCATTGAGAGTTTTCTCATAAATAATACCTGATAATATCTCTTTTGATTGTGTAATGTTCTACTAGAAATAATAAAATCCTGCTATGTTTGGTTTAGAAGACAATTATCTTTCTATTAAAAAGTGGTAGGGGTGTACTTATTTATGGGCGATACTGTATATAGTATATTTGATTGTGTAATGTTCTACTAGACATAATAGAATTCTGCCATGTTTGGTTTAGAAGACAATTAACTTTGCATTAAAAAGTGGTAGGGGTGTACTTATTTATGGGCGATACTGTATATAGGAGTAAATAAAATATATATTTATCTATTCATTCAAAGCTTTGAATATGAGTAAAAAGGTAACGAAAATCTACTTGAAATAATTATTTTTTGGACTTTATGACCATTATAAATAGAAGTGTCAATGTGCCTTAGGACCCCATTCAAACATATCCTTAAAGGGCTTCTCTGATACAATACTTTTATATCTTGAAATTAAAGTTACTTTCAAAGAATTCCTTACCGTTACACGTTTTCCTTGCTTCATGTTCTGAGACTCTTCTTTGGATTTGGCATCAGTGGCAACAGCCAGCACTTGGTACCTGACAACAGGAATGAAATCTATTAAGAGCTATTTATAAATAGGAGCATAGAAAAAATGATTAAAAAATGGCTGATTTCTCTATCATTTTCCTTTTTAATTATTAAAACTGAAATGTATATAGAGGTATACCTTGATTAGTGCCATTAATTTGTTCCAAGATTTTCCGTAATGTTCAAGGTCTTACTATAATTTAATGTTTTTTTCCGCTTATATTTAGTTATATTAATTTGTACAGCAATACCTTAACCGTACTACATTAAAACCTGCACTAATCAAAACTACACTGTTCAAAGTCTTATTTAATGAGTTATTTCTTTGCTTATACTTAGTTACATTAATTTGTACAGCAATACTTTAACCATGTGGGTTTTTTTCAGCTTATATTTAGTTATATTAATTTGTACAGCAATACCTTAACAGCACTACATTAAAACCGACACTAATCAAAGCCGCACTATTCAAGGTATTCCTGTATACAGAACCGATACATGTACTGTAAGTTTAAGATGAGTCATTATTATTCTAGAAACTCATACTTTTCAAAGACCGATAGGACCCAGCTAACAAACAATAGCAAAACACTTTTTGTAAAAGTCTGGAGTTGATTTTGTTTTTCTACCGTAATAAGAACAACAAGAACAATCCTCACCATATTTAGGGGATTAAAAATTAACATACCCGTACCATGATTTGAAACCATGACCAACTTATTGGTAGGCTGGTCTCTTACCAACTGAGCTAAATTGACACGTCTTACATATCTACAAAATTTATCTTATATATATTCAAGGGCTTAATTCATTCTAATAAATAAATACATTTATACTAAAAAATATATTTTTATAATTTTTTATTTATTAAGCTACACTCAGTTACGATCTGTCGCCGACTTGATTTTGTCAAGTCACGATTCTTTCAGTCCAGTCGCCAACAAACTTGTCGCCAACCGACTGTGACATATGTGTGCTTATAACATGAAAAATGATCTGCCATTCAGTCACAGTTAGTATATCTAAAATATTGTTTGACGAATGGGTCCACGGGGAGAAAAAGTTATTGTTATTTTAATAAAAAATTGGTATTACGAAGGGGGTAAATAACTTATTATTATGGATTGGAATGTACCAAAAATTACTTGCAAAATTTTTTTCGATTTATTTTTGAATATTCAATTTTCTTAACCACTTTTTTTGTAAAAAAAAATTTTGTAGTTATCCTTGTTTTGAATAAATAAAATAAAATAAAATAAAATAAAATTCTGATTAAACTATGGTCCATTTGACACAAGACTTTTTGAAGCGATTAACAGTCTAGTCATAGCGACATGAGTACATAATGTCTCAGTCGGCAACTAAAAATATGAATCTGTGACTCTTCACAAAAATGAACCAGAGTTCGGTGACAATTTGATCGGATCGTAGTGCAACCTGAGCATAGCTTTAGTTGCGTTAATCATCTTTAGTCAGAATAGAAGTAGGAGGCTTGTTTCTTAGTTGATTCTTATTTTAATGAAATTTCATAACCCCTGATATTGCAGAGATAGGCTGACTTGTGCTGCTATACATTGTCTAAGGGTGACCTGCAAATGCATTCTATTGGGTAACATAAAAGGTTTGGTCAGTTTATTGAGTAAAAATAAAGGAGAATTTTTTAATTTTTTTCTTCGACATTAATTTTATTGAACAATATATTTACCATTTTGTTCCACTATCTTCCCCCCATCCCCCCCAACTTTTTATCTTTCTCATCAAATAACTGAGCTAGGAAAGGCCATTGTCCAGCAGTGGACTTGTAATGGCTGATGATGACAACAACATATACTCACACATATACGTATTATTTACATACAAAAAAGGTAGATATAAGAAAAATGGATGGAGACAAACTTGTAGCATTCCACTTGTCGTCTGGAAGAGACAGTGATGAAACAATCTGTGCTGGGAATATATTTCAAAGGTCCTGGGATTAAAGCATTCGGAAGGAACCGACTGAAGGCATAACTCTCTTGCTCAAATACCGATACTGTACCATCAAGAGACTGCACACAGATAAAATCCTTGCCTAGAAAATAAACAGAAAAATATATATTCAAAAATGCAATTTTTAATCATTTTCAAAAATAAAGTACTAGACAATATAATTACAACAAATTTATAATGGGTAAGAGAGTTGTGTTCAGGGCTGCCAATGAGATTCTAAGAAAACCATTTAAAAAGGGTTGCAAAAAACCACTTACAGCTCCCTTCTTCCAAGTCCTTGATTAATTCTTTTTCAGGCTCCCACATAATGCATTCCATATCATTTCTAGTAATAGATTGCTTTTCAAGAAAAAGTATCTGCTTTTATAGAATTAGTGTTTCTTATAAATATAAATATATGAGTTATTTTTAAGAATTTATTTATTTGAGGTCTGAAAAACCCAGATTATAAAAATATCAAGTTTAAATAGAAATATAACTGTATTTTACTTACTTTTATATATGTAGATCACAATAACTACTCCTCCTCTTATTCAATTCCTCTTGAAAGAATAAATGATTGATTATTAATGGCACAAAGATTTTGATGATAAAATTAACTTTTATACAAGTTTGCCAGGGTATTTTTGTCACATTTTGATTTGCCATAATCTATCAACAGCTTATTTGAAGATAATATAAACCCAGAAATCCAGATGGTTAGTAAAAACCCCAGATCTGTGGGTAAAAACCCAGCAATGGCAGCCCCGGTTGTGCTTAGATTGCTAGTTTTGCAACCTCTTGTTAGTGAGTTTGATCGTTACTGAGTATACTAAAATATTTATATCATTAATCACTGCTACCCATAACACTGATTTATTGTTGGGTTTAGGTTATTTATATGTATCTAGACTTTGCCCAGCCCTAACCGTCCATAGTAGAAACATGAAATTTTGCTCACACACTCCCCTCAATGAGTAGGGAAAATGATTTTTTTTAACCCCCCCACCTCTAAATAGGTTTTTAGAGTGGGGTTCAATATGCAATATAAGTTTATGCTAAATTGATCACTAGTTTGTGCCCGCTTGTTTTTTTGAAAATTCAGACCTTTTTTAGAAAGAAAGTAACTTATTCATTGATCACCCCTTTTTACAACTTTTTAATTGATCACTCCAAACACAGCATATAATTTCCTTTGGAATGCTAGTTTATATTAATCGTTTAATTTTCATAATGAAAAGTTGTTTATAACAATGAATATAAATTTATAACAATGAACATAAATTGTTCCAATTTTTATATACTCCGCTTAATGTTATCAGCCAGTTATCTACTTATATAATTCACCACATGATTGGCTATATTTTGTATCTGTAACAATTGTCATGGAAGATAACTATTATATGCTAATTAAACAGTAATCTACTTATTTTTTTGAAAATGCGTAAAAGATCCGGGTTCGTTCTGGTTGAACATAAACAAGAAAATGTAGAGCAGCAAATTTTTTTGATATTTTTTAAGTACAATGCAATTGCAAAATTATTTAAATACTGTCCTCGTTTATTCACGGTATGGGTAACCTAGTTGTTATCTAAAAGCCCCTGTTCCAAAGCGATCACAATTAGTGGCTTCCTCTGTATTATTATATATATTTAAAAAATTTACATTAATAAAAAATATACTTTATGAGATAAACAATATAGATAAGATAAACAATATTCATTTATATTTTCATTCATCCAGTATAAAAATCTATTCCAATCTGTTCATATCTCTCAATCTTTATACACACACACACACACATATACAGTACCTGTCATAAGTATTTCAACAGACAAACATTTTGCTTCTATTCCCCTGGTTTTGAGAAGTTAAAACAGGAACATTATGCAGGAAGAACCAAATTTGTTGCAATCAACATAACAAGGCATGCATTTAGTCATATTTTGTGGTTCTGGATGATAAATTTCTGGAAAATGTTTTTTTAATGGAATTGTTAAATGAAAAAAGTGTTTTTTGTTTCTATCCTTCTAAAATTTGTACAGAATTTTTTAAGGAGATTAAAAATGTGAACTCAGATTGTTATATGGAAGAATTACTAAACTAGTAAGTTAATTTTGATCCCCCATGCTCAAAATCCATAATGGCCCCTACAATCTCAGGAAATAAAAACAGATTTTGTTTTTTTATCAATGATAATTTATACATAAAAAAAGTATTACATATAATTATTTGAACAAGCACAACATGTTTTTATTTCCTGAGATTGCAGGGGCTATTATGGATTTTGAGCAGGGGGGGGGGGGATCAAAATTAACTGACAAGATTTTAGAAGGATAGAAACAAAAAACTTACTTTCTTTTCATTTAACAAATTAATTCTATTAAAAAAAAAGTTTTTTCTAGACATAAGTAGTAAATGTTTAAATAGCCCTATAGCTCCATTGGATACATAGCCAGCCAGACGAACTTAACAACTGAAGAAATCTATGTTGACAGTTTTGATCGACAGTTTCTAATAATATGCACTAATTACAATGAGATCTGATGTTGAGTTGTTGATAATGTTGAGAAATGAAAATTTGAGAAAAGACTGAATGAAATTTATGAACTCACCATAGATATTTCCAAATGGGCCATAACAGAAATTAAAAGCAGATCTTTGCAAGTTGTGCTCATAAAGAGGATCGATGTGGTACTGATTACCTTGTTCAACATGTCCAAGAACTCCTTAAATAAAGATAATAAAAGAAAGATATTAAGTACATATCAAACTAAATGAAAAAAATACAAAAACTTTTAAAAATGATTTCAAAAAGTAATTGGGAAAATCAGTATTATCTTTAATTTTCAATAATTTTACAAAATATATTATTCCTTGTTGTATGTGGCTAAATACTTGATGTGGAAAGTATATTGAAAGTTATTCAAAAGTTTAATTTAGGCCTTATTTATTGTCATTGAATAGCATAGATAGTTTCTTTTCCGGTCACTGAAAATTAAACATGAATTCTTCCCAACAGGTATGAATTATATATTACATATAAATTAACTAAAATACTTTTTCATATAGGTATATTTATGACGAGAAAAAGAGAAAATGTTATCTGAGCTACAAAGGTTGCCAATAATAAAGACATAAAAAAGAAAATACAAAACTAATGTCAGGTCTTTGTCAAATAAGTATGAACAAAATGGACAAAAATTTCAGCTGAAATTGACACATGAGAAATATTTAAAAATCTGGCAAAAATAAGCATATTATTCAATTTTAATAAGATTTTCGATAGTTATTTATTAAAGGACAAATTTTTTTAAAAATACTTTTCCATTCCAAAAGAAGAATTTTTTTTTAATATGATTCCTACCCCACCTTTTATTAATTTGATGATTTATCTATTTTATATAACCATGCTTTCGTTGACTTTTTACACATTTTACAGATTTATCCCTCAAGATACTAATTATGTTTACCTTTTTTAAAATAATATCCAGGAACTGCTTGAACAGAACTCTTATTTTGGGATTAAAAAAACTGGAAAATTAAGTAAAACAATGTTTTTTTTCCACAAAATTTTAGTTTTTTTCGATTAATTATAATTCAGGCTTTTGATTTGTGAAAAAAAACAAATTTTTCACTCAATAGTTTTTAAAAAAAAGGTTTTTCATCATTTTTATCGATTTATTCCAATATTTTTTAAAATGTATATTTTTATTCTTTCTATATTGTGGTTTGACTGAAAATTATATAAAAATATTCTAACAAGGATGAATAATTAAATATAGTGAAATGATGAAAAAATATTTACTGGCTTTTCATATATTTTAATCTGTTTTCTGTTTATATAAATTGACCGCTATTTCAAATTATACAGACGACAACATGCTTTTCTTTTGAATGTCGCAGCTGTCGTGCATTTTAATCGTTTATTTTTTACACTTAAATATATGATTTTTGGGAAACTGCCTTGTCTACCATACATTTTTTAAAATCATGTGTCGCTTACACGCTTAAAATTTATTTTTTGTTCATACCTAACAATAACCCTATAAAGCTAGTGTTCTTTCTTTATTTTGAATAAATATTTGTTTATATTTTTTTTAAATCTTACCTGTGACACCGTACACACTCAATTTTTGTGGGTGCAGTATAGCTAAATATTTATTTTCAGAACCTCTGAAACAAGCAGAAAAAAAAACTGCATTTTAGTATACTGAATAACAAACAGCTGAATCTCAAGTCATCAATGTATAACAGATCAGGGTTGCGAGATTTGACCAAAAGGGGAGATAATCCAAGCTTTATCTCAGACACTTACCCAACACAGGCATTGGAATCGAGCGAGTCTGGTGACAGAGGTTCAATACAAGCCTGAGGTGGGCTCGCCTCAAAAGGCTGGTATTGAACCTGTCACGGCATGAAATTCTTTAAGACACAACTACCACACAAGACAGAATAAGGGATTTAATGTGTGAAACCTCTAATGATGTACATGCAAAAACTGCAGAAAAAAACGTGAAACAGCATAGAATAATTCAAGAAAAATAACACAACTTGTGGGGTTTTTCGTAAAGCAAACAATTTTGATTAAACAAAAAAAAACAAGATTCTGGGGAAAGAAAAAGTCCAGTTGAGAAAAGAGGGTTTGTTTAACAATCCTTTAGTCCTTTCGTAAGACAACAAGTGAGAAGAAGGGAAGCCAATATTTCCTCAGAGAAAATCGATTTTGTCTGTAGTATTTACTTCTCGTAATAGGTAGGGAAAAGTCACTTACCATTCTTTTTAACCTAAGTTTTGATCGCTATTCTCAGAGTAGGAGAGCACCACGCACTCATCTTGTTCGTTCCGTCCTGAGCTCCTACTCATGTCTCGTTTCCTTTTGTTCCACGCGCGCCAATTTCAAAATCCTGTGTCCGACGAGATTTTGTACGTTTTCTTTGTTCTCTGCACGCCAATTTTTAAATCTTATCTGATCAAGATTCTCCGATAGACAAGAACCAGAGTTATAGCCCTTCCATGACAAAACCTCTGCCTCCAGACTTGCTCGATTTCCAAATATGAACGCCTGTGTTGGGTAAGTCTCTGAGATAAAGCTTGGATTATCTCCCCTTCTGGCCAAATCTGGCAACCCTGCATAACATTACCAACATCATGGTATGGTCGTAGCTTCTTTGACACCAAATCAAAATTTATGATCAGAAGTTTCTAACAATAGCAACTTCCCTATAACCAAATGAAGTGAGTTAGCTCTTAAATTTATATTTTTTTAAATTCAAATCTTAAATGAATGGGAATAACTTCTTATCGAAGTTACTTCCCTTGCTCTTTTAGGTAATTTCTTTTTTTTAATTCAATTCACAAATACATGAACTTGTAAAGGTATGAATGGAAACAGTGCATATAACATACCAAACTGACAAATTCATGAAGCACAATCTGAGAAAGACGGGTTTAATTTCATTATTGCATTAATTTCTGATTAATATATCGTTTAATGATACTTTTTAATAAAATTGTTAAATTGTTTAATTATACTTTGTAATAAAAAAATTATACTTTTAAGAGCTTTTGTAAGACTTTTGGAGCCTCTATATGCTTGTTAAACACTGCCATAGGTTTATGTAAGCCAAAGCAAAGATTACTATTCTTTCTTCCTCATATCTTGTGAAAGAAGCAAAATCTGTATTAAACTTTCAAATACTGAAAGTCGTGGGCCCCAGAATGTGATGGAGAACTTGACCAGCTTATTGAGAGCCTCTTGAGGTGGGCTCGCCTCAAAAGGCTGGTATTGAACCTCTGCTCCCAGACTTGCTTGATTTCCAAATTCAAATGCCTGTGTTGGATAAGTATCTGAGATAAGAATATGTTGTTTAATTATACTTTTTAATAGAACAAAGTATACTTTTCAGAACCTCTGTAGGACTTTTGGAGCCTTTGGAGCCTCAATAATTTACCCAACAGATCCCGTTTTACGAGCCCCGTTTCCAGTCACGAAAACAGGAGCCTGGAAGTGGGAGCTGGGAAGGCCTCACTTCTTGACAGGCAATAGCCCTGAGTAACACGTGTCTTTGTTTATCTTATTTTCTTGAACATGCTAAATACAGTTATGAACCAACGCGTTCAAACTAAGCACAGCTAAAACAGAAAGAACAACAAGCAAACAAAGGCACTAATAATAGACAACATTATGCATAAGTATTTATAAAGTTTAGGATTGCTATCCAAACCAAAAGATTGACTCACGAGACAAACTGTCCGGCTGCAACTTGGAGAATTGGTAATTGGAATGCCGTTTCCAAGAGAAGGTGGGGTGCCTGAAAACCGCTCCAGCCATTATCGGTTTTCTTTGGCTGAGGATTGTAGATACGGAGCATACCTTGAAAACTGCCAGTGATGATTTGATCTGTGGAAGAAGATAAAATGTCTAGTTTATTGGTGTATAACAGTGGTCCCCAAACACTGGGCCACGGACCGGTAAGGTAAAGCGTCCGTCTCTTAACTCTGTCTCTAGGAGACATGTTTGATAATTTCCCTGCCTGCCTGACTCACAACGTGCCTCACTAAATAAATTGCTATATCTCTTTAAATATTAAATGTACACTTACCAAATCTTTAGTGATTATTCCCAATGTATCACTTCCAAGTCCAGAGAAATAAAACCATCAAAAAGTTAATTGAAAAAGGTATTATTGTCGATTGATTGGCATTGTTATGATTTAGAGTATAAACAGCCGGTGACAATCCCGGTTTCTGTTGCATGCGTCAGCTTAGTGATCTTTGCAAGTCTCAAGTCAGGTGAAGACCAGGACTTTATTCCTACAAGTTTTTATGGAAGGATGCAAGTCCATCAAAGGGATACCTTCACCCTAATCACACAGCTTAGAATGTACTCAATTAGCTGATGAGTGCACAGGGAAATTTGTCCTAATGAAGAGTTTTCTACACTCTTCGTTCATATTGTGAGGCAGACGTGCTAAATGTAGTGTCTCCCAGCTCGTGGGAGTCTCACTGAAAGGGAAAGATGAAGCAAAGAAACAAAGGACAAAGACAAATGTGACATTTACTGATCGCCGTCAGCGAGAGAACTCTTGTGTTCTCGCTTCCGAGCGGTCTTCTTTATTTTCCCCGGTTTGCCTGGCGCATGACCGGGGACTCACTTCCGTTTTAGGGGTCTGTGGTAAGGGAGGTAACTCGTGGTATTTGCTCCCTTGCACAGCCTGGCAGGACATCACACCACTCCCCTCTTCATTAAGGAGGATGTCAGGTCCTTCTCTTTGTGTTGTGGGGGACGCGTTTATTTTAGGACATGCTGGCGGTTTGCTGTTGTAGGACCTAAACGTCCTTTGTGTGCATGTGGAACGTTTACTTTATTTCCACGCTTACCCCCTTTCCCTCTTCTTTTTGTATTTTTTTGTTTTGTATTCACACAGCTCTAACGTTTTTTTTCTTGTTTTGTAATCACCCGGGTCAAACAGTTCTGCACGTGTGTAGTTATTGTTTTGCGTGTGTGTTATTTCGACCGGTGTTGTCGTGTATTTTTCGTTTTGCGTCTTTGTTGTTGTCGTCTTGGTTTCCGTTTCCGCCGCCGGTGTATTTTTTATGTTTGTTCTCGTGTTAGAGTCTGACTGACTATGTGTTTCATTTAATTGTTTTTCAATTGCGGCTAGGCGCTTTTCGGACAGTTTTAACGTCTTTACTAGCTCTTCTATCCTCGCCTGTTGTGCGCTCATGTAGTCCGTTATTCTGTCTTTGTTTCTGGGCTGATGCGTGGTGTGGTGAACTATTTTTACTATATCCACGCCTGGGCTGAGTTCGCGCCTAAAAGGTTTTGAGTGTTCGGTCCGTTGGAATCCACAACGTATAGCTTCGTGTTCGTGTTGATTCCATTCCGCGCAATTTTAGTGTAGATGAGTCCATGCACGGGAAGTGCCCATGTGGACCCGTACGCATATATGTTGGACGCGTGCCTCTGTAG
>VCCN01004231.1:2324130-2344329 GCA_006491835.1 Architeuthis dux | reverse complement strand
AAAAATAAAAGTCCAGTCTAGAGATAGGGTTTTCTGCACTTAGCGCAGCTCTGCTGGGCAGTCCACATCTTTAGAATAGAAGACACCAAACTTCCAAAGGCAGCACTGTTCGGCAAGCTAGCCTCCGAGAAACGAAATATAGTTGCCCCGAAAAAGAAATTCAGGGACTACATAAAACAAACCCTTAGCTACTGCGAACTCAACCTCCGTAACTGGGCCAAAGAGGCCACGAACAGGCAAACATGGCGCAAACTGATATACAAAGCCACATCGTTCGCTGAAGCTTCTTCCAGGGAAGAAGAAAAAAGACAACAACGCAAGCTCAGCACCACCACCCTCACCCAAGCAAAAACAAAGGGAAAAGAAGGGTAAGGAAAACCAATATGACTATAAACCAGCAAGCTAACCATTTGGGGGGGGGGGTGCAAGGGCGTGATATGAACCTGGGAACGAATCTGCTCAGGCTGCTATACCGTCAGGTCACTGCTCTGACAGGGTCAGCAGAACCCCAAAACATGTAGGAGAGAACCAGGGCCTGTACCTAAAGCTGCAGACAGTTGTACTCTCATGAGGATCTGTTCACACAGTTGCAGTCAGCCCCACTATCATGAAAGTCTGTGGTCTACATTACAGGCAGCCGCTCTGTCCTGATTCCCCCCCCCCCAAAGGGTCGGTAAAACCCTACAGCCAGCTCAGGCTCCTACCAACTACGGGATGCTCATGCTCTGTCTAACCACAGTTCAGCCTTACTGTCGGAACATTCCCACAGGGGGCGACAGTCCCCCCATAGCTAGCTCAGGCATCTGTCAGGAGAAGGACACTCCTGCCAAACCTACAACCTATGGGCCCTGCTCCGATCCGCGCCACTCCGGTAGCCCATAGGATACAAACCCTCGTTTTAAAGGGTGGGCAAGTTGCACTTCACCTTAAAACTACACTGCTCAGGCTGGAGGTTTACTCTGCACGTTGGTCCCGCCATCTATGGACCCAATGCTGCGGAGGGCCATCCCCAAAATTTTTGTTCACAAAGCCATTCATTCATTCATCTATCAAGTTGAAGGCTTGAAATAAGCTCCAAGTTAAGAATGATTTAAGATGTGCTCTCTCACTAACAGACCCACCAATCGAAGAACTAGTAGCAAAAAATAAGAACAGAGATCACATTGATGTGTATATCAGTTACGATAGCAGAATTCTTATTTTCTCTGTAATACATTGAAATTTCAAATGATGTGTTCATAATTATTTTCGCTTGCTTTCTTTGTGTAACAAATACACAGCAGCAGCTGTACAATTATAAAATTAAACTAATTCTTAGTATGAAGCTGTCTAATTATACGTAAAATAAAGTTATTATTTGAAATTATTCTTTGTTGCAACTTAATAAAAGGAGGGGGGGAATACTAGTAATATTATTGACAAAAGTGGGGAATGACTTGAAAAGGTTGGGAACCACTGATATAGACCAACACTTAGAAATCATTGCCTCCCCCCACTCCCTCCTACAACCAATAACTCTTTCTGTTTTCCCCCAGCTCGGTACACATTTCACACAAACATGTGAATAATCGGACTGCACACGCATGAGTTTTCTGCACTGCAAAAGAGCTTCTGAAGACACTGAAGGAAACTTGGCAAAATGCATCAAAGCTTATCTTTATGATAATAAATATGTTTGAGACGTAACATGCTTTATTCTGTCGGCTTATCCACATAACAAACATATACAAACATATACAGAAGTCCCTTAAGTATGTCTATAAGTCGGATTTGTCAAATATTTTAATTGATCACCCCCAACACAGCATATTGCCAAAAGATGTTGGTCATGTGACGGTTTCTATTGAGTTACTAACCAGACCTGTCATTATTATTAATCCATGCTACCTACAACACTGGGTTTAGGTTATTCATATGTTCTCACTTATATGTATCTATGTATCCGGACTTTGCCCAGCCCTAACTGTTCATAGTAGAAACTTGAAATTTTGCACACACACTCCCCTCAATGAGTAGAGAAAACTCCCCCACTAAATAGGTTTTTAGAGGAGGGTTCAATATGCAATGTAGGTCACTAGTTTGTGCCTGCTTGTTTTTTGAAAATTCAGACCTTTTTTAGTGATCACAGCCCAACAAAAGATGAGAGAAGTAACTTATTCATTGATCACCCCTTTTTTCAACTTTTTAATTGATCAACACCAACACAGCATATATAGGTGGCGGTGATTCATAATTTCCCTTGGAATGCTAGTTTTCATTTATGATTTGCAATATTATCATTATTGTAATAATAAAAAAAAATGATTTATGCAAAAAATAAATAACATTTTTTCACAGAATCCGATCACAATATTGGAAATTAAAAAGAAAAAAATTGTCACAAAAATAATATATTTATCATTATTCCATAAATACATAGATTTAAACAATGCTGTTATAACCTTGGCTTGTGCTATTTTTAGAAGCTCTTTCTGCTTATCTAGACAGTTGACCTTAACGTCAACTTCAGTGTCTTGTATTTGCCGCGCTTTTAGGTAAAATCACCAATCAGAGTCAACTCATGGACAAGACTATTTGGCGTCTCCAAAATCAATCACTTCTTCCTTAGCCCACCCTTCCACAAATTTCATTGGAAATTTTTGGAGATATCGTGTGGACGGACAAATATGGGTGAATACATATACCTCTCCTAAACTCGTTGGCAGAGGTAAATTACTTTGCATAAAAATTCTGAAACATCTTATGACACCCACCAGAAGAAGGCTGTAGGGTCAACTCATGGACAAGACTGGTCGCACCTATTTGGCGTCTCCTAAATCAGGCCATATCTAAAGATCAGCTGAATCTTCTAAATGCTAACCACACTCTATTCTATTTTCCCTCCTTATTGTCTCAACTACTAACCAGTACTAAAGCCACTAACTAATGCTAATGCTTAAGAAGAAACAGATGAACTGAAAGAATGGACTAATCACCTTATGTTTCCACATAGAAAAAGAAGGTAGGTTGTCTTTTATATATCTTGTTTGACTTTGTGACTTCCTTCGAAGCCCAAGTCATCACAAATGCCACACAAAGTTGCTTACTTTTCTTGCATGTTGACTTTATAACAATGTGTTGATTCCTTCATCTTTCCTCACCTCCAAACATTTATTTTCCAAATATCACTAAATTCAGCTCCCAGAGATTCCCGCCGCCAAGTTGAAAAAGGTGCAAACTTCAACAGCCATCTGATTGTTCAACAATTATTTTGGACTTTTTGACTAATCAAAATTCACCTGTGCTGTGAGCCTACCTAATTCATATATAAGCAGTCGACATACAGATTTTCAGATGGCTTAGCTGTTCGACTCACACACATACACATGCATTCACATTTGTGCGCACCAAGCAAGGCAATCTAACATTCACAATGGCAAAGCATGTAAGTGTCTGATTTTGACTCAAACATACATACGCTTGCATATACAGACTTTTACAACTTCTTCAGAACTCTTTTGTTCCATTCAACTTACTGACTGTTTTCGTTCCAGTCAAATTGAACATTTCCTTAATGCAACAAGCATTATTTTTTATGAACATTTCTTAATGCAACCAGTATTATTTTCCCCAGTCAATCTTCATTCTTTAATTCAATCCTTCATTGTTATTTCTTGAATAAATTATATATGTTATATATATATACATTTGTCTATTCATTTGATTTCATTGAACTTTGAACAAGGCTGAATTTATAATTATAGACAGAGAGTGATATGTTCTGCTATATTCGTCCTTGGACTTGTGTCAAGAGATGGCACAAGGCCCTATTAAAGTTTGATAATTGTTTGGATTATGTTCGCCAAAACAAGGGAGGTAACTTCAGAAGACAATTATTTAAGCTGCTGCTGCTAACTTATTACGGAACAAATGAAAGCAGAAAAATTAATCATTTAAAACTGTAATTTATTAAATTTAACTACAATGGATATAATTTAGGGTTAGTGTTTAGGGTTAGGGTTGGGGTTGCAATTAACAACAAAAAAAGATTAAATATTCTTTTCATATTTGTAACACTAAAATGAATATACAGTTGAAATTAATATAAAACAATGATAGAATAAATCTTCTTTGTCATTTCTAACAGTATTTCTCCATACTAGTTACCTCCCTTGTTTTGGCGAACCTAATACAAACAATTACTATTTTAAAGTGCATCAAATTAGGAAAACATTTGGAATTACGATAGGGTAGCACAAAACAGATATGATAATTATTTTTAAAAAACAAGAGAAAATGTATCGACATTTTTATTCAAACATCATAGAAAGTGTGATATTATTTTCTTTACCAAAATTAGAAAACAAAATAGAAAATTTCGCGTGTGCGTGATTACGCCCATACAGTGCATTTACTTGTTTAATAAGCAAAGTCATTTTTAAAATGATTTTTAAAATAACTACAGTATGAATGAAAAAAAATCAAAAAGCAGTATTATTAGAAGAAATAATATAATTAAATTTTCGAGTGAAATCTCATTACAACGAGATTACACGCCGACACTTGTTTTTCGGTTTGAACTTGAAGAAGCAGCAGTGAAGCAGATAGAATGTATCTTATCCTATGGAGATATTTATTTAATGAAAAATAATAATTAATTAATTATGCAGTATTTTTATAAAATACCTTTTTTTATTGAGACTCATTAAAACTTTAAATAACTTTTCATTTTATTTTTTACTTCTTAATTTTGTTTTTCCCCAAAAGAAAAGTCTCGTCAGTGCGAGATTTCAGTTCCGGTCGGATCATCATCAGCGAAATTTTGAAGAAAGAAGTTTTTTTTTCAATGAAAAATAATAATGAATTAATTATACAGTTTTTATAAAACACTTTTTTATTTAGACTGATTAAAACTTTAAATAACCTTTCTGTTTTTTTTTAAATTTTGTTTTTCTCAAATGAAAAGTCTCGTCAGTGCGAGATTTCAGTTCCGGTTGGATTATCATCAGCAGCAGCCGTCGAAATCCTGAAGGAGGAAGTTTTTTTTATTACTCCAATTACAGATTGTATCTTCGGCAAAACACATTGTCAATTTTTACACGGACTTTCCTTTTAAGAAAGGGATAGAAAAATCATCAACTGAACCTATTGTCTTCACGAAGACAGCAATAGTCCCACCCGGCGACATTTCCCTTTTTTTCCTGGGTATTTCTGTCTTTTTACAAATTGTCCGGCGAATTTTGTATTAAAAGCATCTTGAAGGGAGGGAGGTGCATCATGGAGAAACATCGACCGATTTTGATAGTAGCTACCTTATTGTCCGTGGTAAGTTTACATCTATTAAATATATGTATGTATGTAAATGCTTACCTGTGCTTAAACTATTAGAATCCCTGGCCAATTTTCGTCGAAGGTACCTCGCACATTTTCAGCAATTTGAACCATCGGCGATTTTCGCTACGGAAGATCATACGCGTAAACATCTTCTGCTTTAGATACTGGTTTCTTTGGAGAAAATCTTTTTCCTTTAGAGAAGATTTTTTGTATAATTAAATGAATGAATAAGAATTAATCAAATCTTATTACTTTTTTTATGATTATCCCTTATCTTTGTTCTGGTAAGTTAAAAAAAAATCCATAAGTTATTGTATAGTCAAAACTAGCAAACAAATGTTTTAACACATTTTTAGCTTTAAGAAATGGGGGATCGCATCATTCTTTTCTATGTAAAAAAAAAAAAATAAACGTTTGTTGCTTAAGTCTTTTTAAAGTAATATTTGTCATTTGATAAATCTACATGTGTTATATAAAAGTGATTAGTTCCTTAAAAACTGAATCACTATTTGTAACTAAAAATATCTGCTCTTAGAGTCTTCCATGAATTTGTTTTTTAAAACCACTATTTTTCTTTTTTTTAAAATGACATCTCCAGTTTTTGTTTTTTTTTTGTTGTTTTTTTTTTTGGTTTTCATAAAATATTTGTACGTTTTTGACCTCAAATATTTCCACATCCATTATAATTTTTAAGTATACTTATTAAAAAATGTAATAATCCTTTGTTGCTGATAAATGTGGACAGTGAGTGACACCTCACCATTTTTGAGAAACTTATATCTCAAGTTAATTTTCCTTTACCATTTATTTTTTATTTATTTACATATCAACAATCACACAATCTATGACGGTTTGAGGTACATTTTGAGTAGCATCCGTTTGTCATCTTTGTCCTCGGATCCGGTATTATTTACCTTGCACACCCAAGTTTACACTTCTCTTGTCAAAGAAGGAAAACCCGTCTTCTCACTCTTCTAATTGGGTGGATAAGTAACTAGGTAAATAAATATACATAATACATGTATTTAGTGTGGAAAAACTACAATTTCTATAAGCACACACACCATAATCTTATTTTCTCATTATTACTTTTTTAAATACCGGATCTATCGACACAAATTTGAAATTTAGTGATGGATGATGCAGCTTAGAGTTGAAATGTACATAAAAATCAATTAGATAGTTTGACCTTTGACTTTAGGTCATTCAATACCAGACTGATTTTTATCAACCAGATATTGTGCTGTACATTTTTAGTTAGTCTCGGGTTTAAATTAGTTTGTTAGTCATTCATTAGTTCAAAATACTGTTTTAATCTCCTTTCAGATAAAACAGTACACTCTATTTCAGTGGTTCTCAATCTTTTACATGTCAACGCCCCCCTCCCGCCCTGCAGTTTAAATATGAGAAGTACTCAACACCGATTTTTATATTTGTTATTATCATTATAAAGAGAAACATTAACATTCAGTTCAAAGGTTTTATTAAGGAAAATGTTATAGTATATCAATGTATTTCTAAGCAGATACTACCAAACATCAACAATTTGTAAATCAGAATCGTAGATGTTTGTGGAATCTCCACACCGCCCCCTCTAGAGGCCCAAACGCCTTCTTCAGGTTCTTAGTCAGCGCTCCCTTGAAACGAACCAACGCCCCCAGGGGTGCACTAGCGCCCACGTTGAGAACCACTGCTCTATTTCAATGTTTAAAAACAACCTATCAAAATAATAGCTTATCACACAAATGAAACACAAGTATAAAAATGTCACAAATGAAACACGAGTACTAAAGTACTCGCACCTTAAATACCAACCCCTATTACATGTATCTTCAGTTGGTCATTTTTTTAGATATAAAACTGTTTGTTCTGATCTGGGCACGAACCTGGTCAGTGTTGTCCACCCCCAAGTTTATGTGCCTTCGTGGGATGGGGTGCATTTTATTTTCTTCAAAATATTTAACTAAAGAACAAATTACCTTTTACAGCTGTTAATATCTTCAAACGTTTTTCTTTGAATGGGAAGAAAAGAAATAGTAAAAACGTAGTGGTCACCATAAAGAGTACCAACTGAAGATAGATCTAACAGATGTATAGGGGTTGGCATTTAAGGTGTGAGTATTTTAGAAATATTTGTATTTCTGTGGTTAGCTAGTTTCTTTTGTTAGGTTGTTTTTGAACAGTAACAGAACCTAACCATGTATTCAAATACAAAAAAAGGTCGCACTAAAATGAATTTTATATAGATTAATTAAAAAGAAATGTATTATTTTTCGGCACAATGTAGGGAAGGCGGTCCCGATTGTAAAGTTTCACACCCTCGCTCACTCGACTTCAATGCAATAACAATTTGCTTCTGTTTTTCTATCATTAATTCTCTTATTTCTTTTTATTTGTTCGTCGTTTTTAACATCGAGTTAGCGAAGGTGTGATACTTTATTATTTACAATCGGGACCACTTTCCCTATTTTTCTATCCATTTGTTCAATTTCCGATTCATATCTACCTAGACTTTGACTATCTCTCTTCCACTCAGCCACCCAACCTTTCATTGGGCTGCACCCTAAAATGCTGAAAAATGAAATTCGCCCTAAAATATCTACTTTATACACATTTTCAGTAACAAATAATGTATATTAGATATTACTTTTTGATCGGAAATGTTATTTCCATTTCTATAGTTTTGAGAAGGGTCATTAATATTCAAATGGTTCTTCGGACTAAATGCATTAGCCAGACAAGTAGTGCGGATTTCAACCCGATGTGGCTTCCACTTCTCAACACACTTAAACCCAGGCCCTGCGCTATAAGGGTTATCCCCTTTAAACATAACTTCTGTTTTAACTCATCACACTCGGATTTTACACCTGAAGAATGGATCGGTCGAAACGTAGTGTTTGCAACACTAAATAACAAGAAGTTCAATCGTCCGAAGAACCATTTGAATGTTATTCCCTGTAGTGTCAATTGAGACCTGTAAAACACGATATTGTTTGTTGTATTCGTTTGAAAATGCTGTCTTAAAGAGCATTTTAATTTTAATTCCATTATTTATTTGCATACACAAAAGGTACCTTTCAATATTTTTCTAGGTCATCTAATTTTATGAATTAGATCGTATCTATCATAATTATAATGGATTGTTCTTTTTAAAATCCTGGACCTTATCATGATGAAACTTACTTCCTCTCTCTAGTGCTAGTTTTAGATTAAACACGTGTACCAATTGAAGCTCGACATCTGTTACCAACACAATTTTATATTTCAGTATTCGGTACGATTGAAGTTTAAAACAAAGCATTGCTTTCAATATTGATCCATTTAGGGAGACAACTTAGCGATGGTGGTCCCGATTGGGATTCATTTTGACTATGGTTTACTGTCTTAGGTCTTGTGACTATAACTGTAAATACATACATAAATTATTATTGTTTTGAATTTAAAAGAATTAAATTGTTTTGCCTAGCTTCTTAAATTTTCGTCTTTTGTGTAAAAAAGAAGACTTCTGCTGAATTCCAATCGGGACCACTATCGCTAAGTTGTGCCCGTTTAGATATATATATTTTATGTTTATATTCTAATTTGAAAAATATAAATAATCAATGTAACAGGTTTTTCTCATGAAAAAAAAACCCAAGATAGATTTTCATGAAACAAAATCTTTTCATTGATTTATTTCGAATTTTTGTAGTTTAATTGGATTTTGTTTTTGTTTTTTTTTGTCCCTGGCGGAAAAAAATTCGCTGTGGGTGTTTGTCGTCGGTCTATGCTTTTTCTCAATTGGATAGCTTCCTTATTTATTCCATGATATATTTCAATGAAATTTTGTATGTAGGCTTGTGGTGAGTTATGGCCGATCCGATTGCTTGTTTACCTTTTATAAGCAAAAACGTTTTTGTTTACAATGGGAAACATTTCTCAAATCGTAACGGATTTTGATGAAATTTGGCTATAATGTTGACAAAATCCCCAGAAATTGAAAAATGGGGATTTACGATCCAATTGTTTGTTTACATTTTATAAATAACCATGTCAACATGCAAAGCAAACAATATTGAACTTTGGAACTATTGAATCGATTAGAACGAAAATTGTTATACAGGTTCTTGGGCATCTAATTACTGAAAATATTAGCGTTTTTAAGAATTTTATATTTAAAAAAAAAAAATAGGGTATCTCGGAGTTAACGGTCCTAAACTAATTGCCACTCTGGCACTCACTACTATTTCAACTGATTTGTTTTATCTTGATCCACTGCTACTGCATATGCCCACCATATTTGTTTATTACAATACTTCTCAAAAATTATGTTTCTTATAAAATATTTTCAACTTTAATTCAAGGAAGAAAAATGACGTGTATTTTTATAATTGTATTTATACGGGGAAGCTCAGTAACTAGGCAACCAGAAGCTTACTGTTTTAACTAGGACTAAAGTTGATTGAGAAGTTCAAAATTGTTTTATTAATTAAATTTTAAAGATTAATAAATTTAATAGAACCGATATAATTTTTTTTTAGAAAGCAACATGCATATTTTCTTTTCTAGAGAAGCATAACATTATTTTCTGCTTGAGTTGTGTATTGGACTTCATCTCATTGAAGTGTTTATACAGTATGTTTTCATTTTCCAAACAGAGACTGTGATGCATTGGGCTTCGAAGGAAGTCACGAAGTCAAACAATCTACCTTCTTTTCTTTTTTTCCTTTTTTTCCCCCTCACTCCCCTAGTAGAAACACAAGGTGATCAGTTCGTTCTTTCAGTTCATCTGTTTAAGTATTAGCAGTAGTTAGTGGCTTTAGTACTGGTTAGTAGTTGAGACAATAGGGATTTAGCTGATCTTTAGATATGGCCTGATTTAGGAGACGCCAAATAGGTGCGACCAGTCTTGTCCATGAGTTGACCCTACAGCCTTCTTCTGGTGGGTGTCATAAGATGTTTCAGAATTTTTATGCAAAGTAATTTACCTCTGCCAACGAATTTAGGAGAGGTATATGTATTCACCCATATTTGTCCGTCTGCACAATATCTCCAAAGATTTCCAATGAAATTTGTGGAAGGGTGGGCTAAGGAAGAAGTGATTAAATTTTGGGGCAGATCCATGAATTGTTTATAGTTACCTCCCCTGCTCCACATCGTAGGTATATGTCCACACAATATGTACAAAAGTTCTCAAGGAAATTTCTGAAAGAGTAGTTCATAGTTCATATGGAAGAATTGATTAAATATGGAGCAGATCCAGGAATTCTTTTTTCTTCAATTTAGAGATATTTATTTTCCCATACATTTGTTTGTCCACACAATATCTCTGAAAGTTCTCTATGAATTCTAATGACATTTTGTTGAAAGATAGGCCATGGGCTATGGGAAAATTGATTGAATTTTGGGTCATATCCAGGTATCTTTTACAGTGACCTCCCATGTGTCGTAGCTATTTATGAACTGATTTTCATTCAGTTTGTAGATCAGTAGTGTTGGTAGAGGTAGCTTGACCATGTTTGAGCGGAGCCCAAACAAACACATAATTGAACTTGCAAAATAATTATAATTATTCTCAAGACTTATGAATGAATTCTGTATTTTACACACACACTGTGCAATCCTATATCAGTGATATCTTCTCTTGGTTTTTGTGGTTTTCTTTTTTGTTTTTTCTTTTACTTGACAAATACAGCATCTGCATATATAAAAAAAAATTGATGATTAGTTCAAAATTGTCATTATTTTGTTTTTAATATTAATAATTAATATCAGACCAAATTTAATGGCATTTACATAGGAATCAGTTCTCAACTGCCTTTTTTATCACAAGAAATTGAAGATTATGAAGAGAAACATAGGATGGTGTCTTTCTGACATTTGAAATTGAAGATCTTTATGGTTACATGGTTAGAATTTAAAAAAATGAACTTTGTATGCAATCACCTAACTCCTACTCCACCAGCTCTCTCAAAACACAGGTTTCTTCAGTTTTTAAGTTCATCTGGCTGGCTATGTATGTATCATGCATACAGGCCGTGCCAATGGCAAATAGAAAAAACGATTTTTGGTTCCCCCACCACCACCTGAATTGGTCCCTTGGTTTGTGTCCAGCATTCACACTTGTTTTTTTTAAAAAAATTTTTATCCCCCCCCACCCTCAATATGTTTTTTGTGTCTGTAGGAGGTCAATTTGCAATGTAATTTTATGCTAAATTGACCCCTTAATTTTTGTCCAGCAGCATTCACTCATTTTTTGAAAATTCATACTATTTTAGTGCCCAAATTCATACTATTTTAGTGCCCACTGCCCAACCAAAGGAGAGAGAAGTAACTTATTCACTGATCACCCCTTTTTCCAATTTTTTAATTGATCACTCCCAACAAAGCATGCTGCCAAAAGATTTTGGTCATGTGACTCTCTATTGAGTGACTAATCGGACCCCCCCCCCCCCGCTGCCGAAAGATGTTTGTCACGTGATGGTTTCTACTGAGTGACTACTAGACCTGTTTTTGTTTGTTTTTGTTTTTTTTAATTTGAGAAAAAAAAATTTGTAACCTTTTCAAGTTGTGCCTTTTGAAAATATTCAACCGGTTTTAACTTGTTCTCTTGGCCTACACAGTTCTTTTGAAAGAGCCTGAATAAGAATATCATTTATTTTTATTCAATATTTGCAAGTCTCCTTATGTGATAGCCTCATATTCCAAGAGTATTTTGATGTTAGGAATCAATTCAAAGCTTTTTTTAAATCTCTTCTTTTAAACCATACTAGTCAATACCTTTTGTTCAGCTGGTACCTCCCTAATAACTGATGTTATGTATGGACTTCACCCCGTCCCTCCACTATAAAAGAACCTGGGATAATGAAGGCAAGATTACAATAAAACACCTACCATATTGGCTTATTGACGGAGAAGACCGGTATAAAAGATATTTGCTGTTCATATAGCCACCTGAATGTGGATAAGTTCATGGTTAGGGATAGAGGTCGGCCGATATTTGATATTTTGAGATAATCAACATCAGCCAATTGTGTGCCATGAGGCCAATTTTTATTCTAATAGAAAAAGTACCTTTTAATTTAAAATTAAAACTGAAAAAGGGGTGCAAAAAAGCATGTAATTTTTCATGAATTGGGTTTGGCGAGATCAAAGGGTTGACCGAGTCGTAGGTGGGGTAGTAAAGTTCAGAGAGGTGACCGTACAACACAGTGAGGGTCTATGGAGGGAGGGCGGAGGCAGTCGTGTTGGTTTATAGTCTTCTTTCTTTCCTAAGAAAGGAAGGGAAGATAGGCTTAGGCTTCTTGATAGTATACACTTCATAACTTTTTCCTTTCCCAAACAGAGACAATGCACATTTTTGATTTTCAAATATTTTTCTGTGTTCAAGTGAATAACTACATTATTTTAGATGTAAAAAAAAACAAAAACATTATATATTGGCCATCGGCTGCCCTGTTCTCTAAATATCGGCATTGGCCAAAGCCCATATCGATCGACCACTAGTTATGGATATCTGATCTTTCGGATCATGTTCCCATCAAGCACCCTAAATTTTTGCAAATCGAAAAAGATGCTTTTTTTCCATGACACTGGTGACGTCACTGAAAAGTCAGCCGTGTTAGTTACCAAATTAAAGAAAGTCCGCGTGTTGATATTGGAAGAAAATACTCGGCTGAACTGGTGTCGCTAGTCTGTCTCTAATGTTCGAAGTTACTTACATTCGATAAAAAAATAAGTTTTTATAGTTTTTTGTTTTTTTTTGTTTTTAAGTAACAAACTTTCGAAGTTACTAAGATACTTTCTTCCGGAAAAATTAAAAACTATTTATTCGATAAAAAAATAACTAAAATTGTTGAGTACTCAAAAAGATATATTAGCCACATTTTATTACTTAGTTGTACTTACGGTAGGTAGGGATATCAAAATAAGAAAAGCAACAAATATCAATTCATTGATTATATAAGCAGTGAAAGTATACAATATTATGATTTTTTAATAATATATTTATTAAAATCGGACAATATTGGATGTCCGATTTATAAAAAAAAAATTAATCGAAGTGCGACCCCAAAAAACTGGGTGTTGTCCTACCTCTCTAAGAGTACCTACTGACTTAATGGGCAACCCTCATTTGGCACTATAAGACACTGCTGTCTTCCGATATCTTTTAAATATCTTGTGTAATGACTTTCAATAAGAATTTCTCACTCCTAAACTACCATTTGAACTTGAAACTTGTGTGTGACAGACATAAATATGCATATTTTATCTTTGTCTACATGGTCTAACAATTGCTTGAGATCTAGCTACCTCTTCATGTGCCATGTCCGTTAAGGAGGTGGGCAATCATGGCTCTCCACAGCTTCCTCTCCCTCGTCGCTCTCAGTAACTCCCTCTCATCTACACCTTTCAGTCTTCTTTCTGCCATCCATCTGCTCAAACCCTTCAAGTAGGTTACTCACTGCCTACTGTTGCTCCTTTTGCCTTCTATGCGTCCTTATATCTACTACAGTTTATAAAATTCAACTCTTGCTAGTAATTTCTTAGTTTCATTAGATAAAGCATTGTCAACAATTGTTAATTTTTGACTTTCTTTCATCTTGATTTCGATTGCTTTTCATCACGTCTCTGACCATCATTCTACAGCCATTAGTAAACAGCTTGGATAAGAAATAAAGGATAAGCTTGCAGTGAGACTTGAACTCAGATTCTTTTTTACCCCGAGAAGCCTGTTTTGCTATGATAACAGCTTGCAGAAGATCAAATCTAACCATATAAATTTATTCCTAATTTTTCCACAATTGCCTTGTGCCACCATATTTAATGTTATTGTTATGTTTACATAAACTAGTAGTAATATCTTGTATTTTCATTAGATGAAACATTGTCAACCATTATTAATCACTGCTACCTACAACAGACCAGTTGCTGGGTTTAAGTTATTCATGTCAGCTTTGTATGTATCCATGTACCCGGACTTTGCCCAGCCCCTAACCATTCATAGTAGAAACTTGAAATGCCACTATTTTGGGGATTTTTTAAAATTCACCCCTAAATAGGTTTTCAGTGAGGGGGTTCAATTTGCAATGTAAATTTATGCTAAATTGATCTCATAGTTTGTGTCCAGTAGCATACATGGTTGTTTTTTGAAAATTCAGACATTTATAGTGATCACTGCCAAACAAAATGTGAGAGTAACTTATTCATTGATCACCCCTTTTTCCAATTTTTTAATTCCAATTTTTTAAATGATCACTCCCAACAAGGCATGCTGCCAAAAGATTTTGGTCATGTGACTGTTTGTATTGAATGACTAACCAGACCTGGTAATTTTATAATGGTTAGATATGATCTTCTGCAAACCATTAACTCCAGTAGCTCAAGTGGTTAGAGCAACTATCATAGTAAGATAGGCTTCCCAGGATAGAAGGGATGAGTTTGAGTGTTTGTTCTGATTCACACTATTTAATAATGGCTGTAGAATGACTGTCTGAGTGCTTGCAATGAAAAGCTACTGAAATTAAGATGGAAGAAATATTAGTAAAAAATTAATAATTGTCAACTGTATAAAAATAAAAAGAAAGGTAATGGCGCATGAAGGCTGGTTAGTCTCGGTTTTGTTGCATGCATCAGCTTAGTGATCCTTGCAAGTTTCAAGTGAGGTGAAGACCAGGACTTTATTCCTACAAGATTTTATGACCACCCCCTTGGAAGGATGCAAGTCCACCAAAGGGATATTTCCTCCCTAATCACACAGCTTAGAGTGTACTGAATTTGTCCTAATGAAGAGTTTTCTACCCTCTTTGCACATACCGGAAATTGAACTCGGAACCTTCTGCATGTGAGGCAGACATGCTAACCATTACACTATCCGATTTGGACAATGTTCGACTGTTACTGTAGCTAAAAAAATGCGACTTGATCATTAATCCTGAAATTCTACAGGAAGATTAATTGGGGAATTTTGCGGAAGATTTTAAAAGATGCAATTGAAACTGACAAGAGGAGTTTTCACTGCACATAAGACACATCAAAACATCCCACTCCTATTCAATTTTCTATTCTGTTTTGCCCTTTCTCTATATTCAGAGGCGGCACCTTCAAATCTTGCAACTGCGTGCAGGGGCGGGTGCAATATATCTGAAGTACCCTTAAAAAATAATGTAAAAAAATCTATAAAAAATAGAGGCAGTCGCATCGGACCTAGCACTGCCACTGCGTTGTAATTTAAATGTATTGCACTGCCACTTGATATTTACTAAGAGTATTTCATAAGAATATTCATAGGCATTTCATAATTTCATAAGAGTATAGCACTGCCATTGCTATATGAAATACAAAAAATTTCTACATAACAACTAAGTAAAAAGCATCTATGAAAGACGTTTTAACCCTCCCAGCAGCAATATCAACTAATGTTGCTTCTGCAAGTAAATTTTTATTTATTTATTTTTTTTCTTAACTGGCATAGATTTAAAAGTGTCTGGCTTTGTGTGAATCTGCTACTGCTATCACTTCCATGGTAACATTATTTAAAGTGAGACTGAAAAAAGAATGTCTTAAGAATTATTTTTGGTATTTGGTTGTTCTGCTTGAAGCTGGTAAGATCTTCTAAATGCCATCTGTTATTTTGGGGACATTTGAATGTCTTTTTCTTTGGAGCCTTGCATTTAGAACAAATACAGACCCCCACTTTCTTTTCAACTGCAGGGACTTAGTTTAATACTGTATGGGAAAAATAAAGCCACCTAAAGTTGAAATTCATTGAGAACTTTTTGACATATTGTGTGAACTAATACAGAGGGGAGGTAATTGTGCATGGATCCACCCAAAAGTTTAATTACTTCTTCCATAGTTTATTGCCCACCCTTCTACAAAATTTAATTGAAAACTTTTGGCCATTGTATGCCGCCCCAGAGTTTAATTCTTCTTTCGTAGTTTATTGTCCACCCTTTTTCATAGAAATTCATTCAGAACCTTTGGAGATATTGTGCGGACAGACATAAGCATATACATAAGTGTAGAGAGTAAAAAAAGGGAAAGTATCTCTCAATCGAAAAAAATTCCTGGATCAAGCCCCAAATACTTCCTTACCCCATTGCCCAGCCTTCCACAACATTTCATTGAAATTCATCAAGTACTTCAGAGATATCTTGTGGACAGACAGATGGTTGGAAAGACGTGACCGAATACATATACCTCTCCAACTTTGTTGACAGATGTAATTATAGTTTATAAACTCACTTTCACAAGAATCAAGTGAATCTATCATTTCCCATTAGAGTAACATAACCAGGTATTTAGATTCTTTGCTCTTTTTTATATTATTTTGTAGTAACATCTTAAATGCTTTAAGACTTATACAAATATGAAACTTTCTATATTAAAAGAGAAAACATCTTTTAGTGTTTAAAGCTACAAAACTTTCTAGACACACATTTTTTTCTTTCTTGAATAGACACAATGATTATTTTGGGTGCTTTTCTTTCCTGGTTAGGCCAAGACTTCCATACCATGTCCCTGTTTTGTAGCGGGAGCCACATTATGTTGAATTCCGCACGGGTCTGACTTATACACTCAGTCGACATTGCAAAATCTCTGAAATTCTACAGTTTTGGTGTAAACTAATAATTGCAGAATTCATTTTCAAAATGGTTTATTCTTACTTTCCTGATGTTTTTTTTCTTTCTTTTTTTTTCTTTTTTTTTCCTTATTTCATTTTTTCTTTTTTGGATCTACAAAAAGTTCTCTTTCTCAATGGTATTGTCAGTCACCAAAGAATAGTGTACCACTGAGCCCATTGTACTGGGAAATTGCATTCTTAATTATGCTATAGCAATTAGATAAGAAATCCCAATACTTGGAGTTTTGATTTCATAGGAAGTGTTTAGTTTCAAAAGCAGATAAAATTAATTTCCTTTTTTAAAAAGGATCCTGCTTGAAAAGCTATCAGTATGTGTCTCAGACAATTGTAACTGTACACTGGTGCTAAAAATGTTTGCACCTATTATCATATAAAAGAAATAGTGTTGGATCCTTTGCAATTATTTCACCATCTTATTCTTTTCTATATTATTATGCTTCCTTAAGTGGAGAAAGCAACACCTCAGGAGACCGGAATATCGCACCCCATTGGTTGTGGTGCTGCTGAATTTACATATGACTTTTGTATATATTCAAACCTAGTGAGTGACTATTCATTATTGAGTAGCAGAGAATAATGCCATTCGTGACCACTGAGAAACTAAAGGAGGGGGGGCTGTAGTTGGCTGCTGCCGGGATGCAAGCCGGGTCGTGGGGGGGGGATTGATGTTGGTTGACCCGAAACCTCCAATGACCCCAGGTACATTACATTACTGATGAGGCATCCCTGCGCATCTAAAAGATGCACTGTGTACTCGGCAGCTAATTGAGCACACTCTAAGCTGTGTGATTAAGGTGGAGGTATCCCGTCATGAGTGTGGTCATAAAAACTTGTAAGAATAAAGTCCTGATCTCAAACAGACTTGAGTGGATTTTTTCTCTGCAAATGATGTTATAATTAAAAATCTCCTCACTAAATGAAAAAAGCAAAAACATTTGTTTGTTAGAATCAAGTAACCTATTATGGGGTGTAATTTGTTGGGCTGTGATCACTAAAAAAAGGTCTGAATTTTCAACAAAAAAACAAGCTTGCACAAACTAGTGACCAATTTAGCATAAACTTACATTGCATATTGAACCCCCCTTTTAAAAACCTATATTGGGGGAATTTTTGAAAAAGGCCAAATTTTCAACAAAAAAAAAACAGTGGGAATGCTGCTGGACACAAACTAAGGGACCAATTTAGCATAAACTTACATTGAAAATAGAAACCTCTGCTAAAAACCTATTTAGGGGTGGAATTTTCAAAAAACAAAACATTTTCCCTACTCTTTGAAGGGGGTGTTTGTTCGTGCACAATTTCAAGTTTCTACTATGAACGGTTAGGGCTGGGCGAGATCCGATACATATAAATGTGTGAACACATAACTAACCTAAACCTAGTGTTGTGGGTAGTGGTGATTAATATTAAACTGTGTAGTAATCATGTTAATCAAATTTAAGAAGGCACCTGTTTTGCAATTATTTTTGTTGTACTTTGAATTTAATCTCTGGTCTTATTTAGTTTATTTGCTCTTTGGGGATGTAAATAATGTTACCCAATAAAGTTGTTTTTTTTTTTTGGAAAGATGACAAAAAACTATTTGCTATGTTGAAAACTCTGTAACATTTCCTGACCAATACAGATGTTTATACACTAGAAACAGATTGATATCTTAATAATCCTGTAATAATCTGCAAAACAAATACTGTTGGATTACCCTCGCTCAGATGTTTTGTCCTTCATTTAATATATATAAATACATAATAATATAAAATACAAAAATCAGGAGAGACAATAAACAGCCTGCCATCAGAATCTAATTTGATAATCTCCAGAACAGGCATTGGCAACCTTTTTCGAGCCGTGGGTCGCATGAGATATTGCTAATCATAAACCAGCCACATTCACTGTCAGAATAATTTTTCGAATGTTAGGAACCTTTTTTTGCTAGCAAAATAGCTTGCATGCACCATTTCTCTGAGCTCTGTTTGCCTTTTTGAAAAAAGCATAATTAGGTTACCAATCTGTTTCTTTAGTGTTTCAATTTTAAGCTTTCTGATATCTCCTTTAAATTTATCATACCTGGAATGTTTAGTTGTGTAATGGCGCTTAACGTTAAATTCTTTAAATGCGAAGTGGGATTCAGAACATATTAGACACATTGGTCTGTTTTTTACTTCAACAAAGAAGTAATCATTTGTCCACTTTCCTGGAATTTTATCATTTCTTCAAAAAAGGTTCCCTTTTTCTTGGATGAAATTTTAATAAAACGTTATTTTCCTCATGGAATTAAGCATGTCATTCAGAAAGTCAAAAGGGCCACAGTTTGCCAATGGCTGCTCTAGAATGTGATAGCAAGCTGGGACTCTTCAAAGAAATTAATATATTTATGTGTAAATTATAGATGTAACTGTTTTTTAAAAAAAATTTTATATTCTGATTGTCAAAGTAATACATGTTTTTTATACATAGTGCAATTGCATATTGATTTCAATAAATTTCTGATTTAGAATCGACTGCGAACGAACTGGTTAGATACAGTAGTTATAATTAGTTAAGTAGGATTTAATTGTATTGTATTGTATATTTATAGTGTAATGTTTTACAGTGGTAATCACAAACTGGATGCTATTATAACAGGTCTTGTTAATCAGTCTATAGAAACCGTCACGTGACCAATGTCTTTTGGCAGCATGCCGTATTGGGGTGATCAATTAAAAAAATTGGAAAAAAGGATGATCAATGAATAAGTTCTCTCATCTTTTGTTGGGCAGTGATCACTAAAAAAAGTTGGATTTAAAAAAAACGAGTGAATGCTGCTGGGCACAAACTATGGGGCCAATTTAGTATAACATTACATTGCAAATTGAAAAAATCTATTATGGGGGAAACATTTTTTCTAGACATAAGGAGTGATGTTTTTAGCCCTCTAGCTCCATTGGTGTGGCCTATATGCTTCATTCATTCATTCACACACATAGGCCAACTGAAGAAACCTATGGTGACAGTTTTGGTTGACGGATTCTAATATTGATTAACAGTTTTTTCTCCTTATACCAATTACTACTGGTAACTTATGGCAGTAAATATACTAACTTTATACCTACTTGAATTCAGCAGAGTAAAAACATTAAACATGTTCCACATGCAGCAATAAGGCTTGGTTTGGACTTTAATAACTTGATTTATTATTGTGGTTGTAACAATAGATGTACAATCCCAAGTTACTGGCTTGTGAGGTTAATGACCTTACTCTTATATAGAAAATACTGTTTTCA
>VCCN01004231.1:2291532-2315864 GCA_006491835.1 Architeuthis dux | reverse complement strand
ATTTATTTAACATAACATACATGTATATAAACATTATAGGTAAGACCATGCTCCCCTTACAGTGTATGTTTTCTTAAATAAAGGCGTTTTTCTTCTTCAAAAATTTCAAACTTGACACTGCAATGCCTTGTGTGCTGACTAATATATCTGACGGATATCAACTTTGTACAATGATCAGTTGTTGAGTAATCTCGGTGCACATACACACACAGATTTCTTCAATTGATTAGTTTTCAGGAATATCAAAGGTTTTATTTTAGTTTTAATTTTAAGCTATTGGTAAAAAAGATATTTAATATATGTGAAAATGTTAATTATTTAGTTGAATAAGAACTAAAATTAACTTTTCATGCAGATAGCTTCTGGAAGATTCTCTACAATATCTGGAAATATGGATTAATAGACTTTCGGTTGCTGACCCAAAAACAGCCTCCCAGCCGACTTCTCAATATTATTGCTGACTGCATCAAGAATTTTTAGCTAAGATGAGTTTGGACACATGACATGTTTGGTGGTAGTTGCTTTCTTTATCTTCTTCATTTGAAACTCTGCCAGGAAGGAACAGACAGCAGTGGCATAGCTAGAGATTTGGGGGCCCGGGGAGGCTTGGCTCCTTGAAGGCCCCCCTCTAATATTTAGTGAGATTTGATGAAAAGGGGAAAATTTACAATAAAAAGACCTATCACATAATTGGTGGAAAACAACTCCAAAGGCTGAATTATTATTTATGCAATTCATGTATATACAAATAGATCCTGGTTATTGGCTAATGTGTAACAGCAGTATTCATTTATGCACAACTTTTTTACTGAGTCCAAATTAAACAAAAATAATATTTTATATTTTCCATTAAGTTTAGAAATACGAAATTTACAATAAATTTAGTATAAATGAAGACGCGTCTTTCCACAAAGTTAGAGCTAGATAGCTCTTAAAATAAGCTCTTACGGGAAGATTTAAAATATAAAACTAATACCAGATACCTTCCATTTCTAGCTAAGAGCCTCAGCGTCCTTGTAATTAAATGCTTATATTTTTATAGAAAAATCTGTTTTGCTTATATTTCTTTTGCATGTATATTTAACCGAAGTTTATATATGAACAGTACTAAAAAATATATGCATACATTTCTCTATAAACAACACCTCATTTCAATGGTGACACAAACTACTCAATTTCTACAAGGAAATATTTCTCGGAGAATTATCTTCACTTTGAAGATGAATTCTCAGAGAACACTATGCATTCTTAACAAATGTCAGTAGAAATGTAAGTAGAAATATAATATATAAAGCCTTTGGTAGCCCAGGGTGGGTGAGCGTTTTCAAATAGCTCCCCTCCCACAGCTACGCCTCTGGACACAAGTAATGGATTTCTTAGAATATGGCTATCACTAATGTACTGTGTTTCTTAGGATAGATTTTTATGAGAAATACCATGTTAATCTGTTTACTAAGGCAACATGAAACCCGTTCAAAAACTCAATCTTTATCATACTAGTTGCTGTTTCTGTTGTGAGCAGATGTTATACATAAAATTCATTGTATTATACAGTCTTCCACTACTTTTTTAAAGAAAAGGCTGGTCAATCACTCAAGTTATTTTTTGTATACATTATATACTGTTAACTTTACAACATGATACATAAATACAGCACTACTGTTACAACTGCCTATTGGTAATCAATAAAACCAATAGAGAAGTAGACACGTGGCTTCTTAAATTAACTTTTTTTGAACCAATTACCATATTTCTTTGTGTATAACACGATTCTTGTATAATATGAGTACTGGATTTAGAGATGAAAAATAAGTATAAAATTGTTGTCTTTTGTACAACACTGGTACTTGTTGGCACTACAGTTCAGCAGTCATACATGTAAAAAGTATGTATGTATAGTAACGCACATAGAGAGCCCTAAGTGATGAGGCAAAGGGGTTTTATGTGCCTAGAAAGGTTGACATGTGCGAGTGAGCCCTAGGAGGGCAGCAATGAAAATCTGTATAAACAGGGTTTTTATACAAGTGCTGAAGTCACAGAAAAAGGAAGCTATATTTAGTTTCGTAAATTATATGGTCTAGGCTGGCTTGACCGTGGTGATAAAGCCAGCTTGATATTTATATCCCTATTTTCGTATTTATTTTTTATGAAAGAGACACAAGTTTTTCTGTTCCAAATTTGTGTATTGCAATACTGCAGTTATACAATAAGTGCCCACTATTTTTATATTGTGTATTGTAACAATGGTGATTGTTACAATTTTATCAAATAAAGTAACATAAGAAAAAAACAAAACAAAGATACCTGAGGAGAAAAGCTCAAATCAATAAATTTAATAAAAAAAACATTTCATTCACTGACTACTGAAATGTTTTTGTCTAATTCATTCATTTTTACAGTTAGTGAGTTGTGTACTGTAAGTCAAATATATTTCTTAGTAGGGGTGGTGTAAGTCAAATGGGCTTAATTTTAGTAACATATAAAATTTGTTTCTGCGTACCTTCGAGTATAGCACAACCCCCCCCCCCTCACACACACATTTTCACTCAGATTTTGGTACAAAATACAGTAGTTAAATGTTTTCATTAGCTACTGTACTTTTCATGTAAAATAATTTTAAAAAATTAAACCTATTTACATTAAGGACATCAGTATGTCTTTTTCTTTTTTTTCTTCCATTTCAATATATTCTACTAAATTGGTCCTCTGTTTTTGAAATTGGGACTATTTTTAGTAATCACCACCTAACAAAAGGTCAGGGAAGTGATTTATTCATTGATCACTCCTTTTTCCAATTTTTTTTTTTGATTGCCCCCAACACAGCATGCTGGTCATGTGATGGTTTCTATTGGGTGACTAACCAGACCTGTTGTGTATAAGAACAGAAGTTGGAGGTTGCTTCCAAAATTCTTATCAAGTTTTTAATGATCGCTACCAAAGGTTTAGGTTATTCATATGTTCACACATTTATATGTATCTATGTATCCGGACTTTGCCCAGCTCATAGTAGAAACTTGAAATTTTGCACACACACTCCCTCAATGAGTAGGGAAATTTTTTGTTTTTTGAAAATTCCCTTCCAAAATAGGGTTTTAGTGGGGGGTTAAATTTTCAATGTAACCGTATGCTAAATTAGTCACTAGTTTGTGCCCACTTGTTTTGGGAAAATTCTGACATTTTTAGTGATCACAGCCCAACTAGTCCAGTTTTTTGTTCTATTTCCTAAGTAGTACGTCTAGTAGTACAGTGTTTCTTAAACTATTTCAGTGTCATTCACCTTCCAGTCTTTGCAAATGGATGGGGGGGGGGCAAAGCTTCATAAATAGTAGTTCCCCTACTGCATTTCTACTCACAAATCTTACCAAATGTTGGAGGGGCCCCTGAATGAGCCAAGCCCACAAGGCCACCAAATCCCTAGCTACGCCTCTGTTCAGCTGTTACTAAATTTCCTTATGTTTTTGATCATTTTCATCTTATTCTCCCTTGTGTATAATCTTATACATAATTACTTAAAAAATGAGTTAATGTATGCTTTTTCCTCGTGTTACAAAATGTATCCAGAGGAGAAACCATAAATTAACTCATTTCTTGAGTGTTTATTTTATTCATGTTTTTTAAACATCATAAATATGTAAAGAAAACTAGGAGTGACAAAAAGATTAACCAAGACGTTGAAAATGGCGTAAACAGCCGTAACATGTACATCAGATGGCATATACCAATACACAAGGCAGATTATATTCATAAAAATGTTAATTTTAAAATTTTAACGTTTTTTTTTAATTTTAAGTTTTAGAATTTTAATATTTTATAAAGTCTAGAACAGTATTTTTCAATCTTTTTCATTTTCATAGTTTATTGTTACAAATTTTATAGTTTACATAATGTTAGTAAAGAACAGTAGAATTTAGAAATCTGATTTTTTGAAATAATGTTTGTTTTTTTTAAGATTAGAAAAATATAAATATTTAAGTAAATTAATTCATTCACCCTTCATGTTTCATTCACCCTTAAAATAATTTCATTCACCAGTTCAAGAAATACTGGTCTATTAGATTGTGAAACTCCAATACCGAGAACAAGAAGAAAAATCCTCGCCAAATTTAGGGGAGTAAAAATTAACATTCCTGTACCGTGATTTGAAACCACAACCACTTGATTGGTAGGATTGTATCTTACCAACTTTACAAGTCTTACATATCTATGAAATTTATCTTACAAGGGCTTATTTCATTTTAATGAATAAATACATTTATACTAAAAAACATATTTTTATATTTTTTATACAATATGTAGTGAAATGCAATGTGCGTGTGTGCTGATATTTGACCGTGTGTGTTTGGAGAGACTAAAGTTTAACCACTGTGGAATGTGATATAGGGACAGTGATCTAAGGTCACCAGTCTTTGAATAGATGAAGGTGGTTTGACCATGGTGTGTGTGCGTGTGCGTGGAGACTAATGTTAACCTGCCAGAAGATATTCAAAACAATTAACTCTTCTCCAGAGTTTCAGGATTTATTTAACAGAAGAATTCGAGATGCGATCATTTTGAAATAATTAAGGGACCGACTTGCCAGTAACTTTTACATAGACGGAGGGGCGGAACCACCCGACATTCTCCTTTCCTAGTGATCAGCAGGGGCATGTCTTAATCTGATTAACCAAACCTCGATTGTTCACCAGGCGAGCCTTCTTTTTGTCTTCCACATCTCATTCCTGCGTCTCTCACACACATAAGAAAGGCAATTTAATATTGTTGTCTTTTAACGTGATAATCACAGATCTTTCAATTTGTCTCTGTGAGAAGAAAAATAAACAAAGAAAAAAAATAATCCTATTTTTCTCATAAAAACTGTTGCTATTCGACTTGGGTCTTCTATTTTCAATCACCACAAAGTGTCACCCAACCAAAGAAATCTGTATAATATTTCAAATACAAAAATTGCAGTAATCATCTTCAGTCAGAATAGAAGTAGGGGTGGAGCTTGACCCTGCAGCAGCCAAACTTGTATAATATGCATAACAGAAATAACAGCAATAGTGTTTACTCCACACTTAAAAATCCCTATGGAATAGGAAAGAGTATTTTTTTGGTTGTCCACACACCATTGACATGTCTAAAATATTATCTCTTCTGATCAATTGACACTTTTGAGGATATTTCATTTGTTGTAACTCCATAACAGCTGTTTTTAAGCCTGTCTAAATACCACCCTCCTCTCTGTCAAAGATTCTTTTATGCCATCTGTTCATTTCTGTATTCAAGCTTCAAAATTGATTTATTTTAACAAGTCCTTAAGCAACTTTTCTTGCTTTTAATAACACTGTGCAACATATTTTTACTGGGTAATAGTAGAGGTTGACCGATTAATCAGGCTGGTATTTGACATTTTAAGATAATTGGCATTGACCGATTATTGAGCTTCATGGGGCCGATTTTTTATTCTAATAGAAAAAAAGTACCTTTTTAATTGAAAATTAAAACCGAAAGAGAGGGGAGCAAAAAAGCATGTTAATTTTTCATGAATTCGGCTCGGCGCGATCAAAGGGTTGTCAGAGGTGGGGTAGTAAAGTCCAGAGAGATGACTGTACAACACCGTGAGGGTGTATGGTGGGACGGCGGAGGCAGTTGTGTTGGTTCTTAGTCTTCTTTCTTTCCTATGAAAAGGAAGGGAAGATAAGCTTAGGCTTCTTTAGCTGTATGGTAGGGGAATAAAATAAAGGGTAACATTGAAGTAGACTATAGTGTTTATAACTGATGTATACACTTCATACCTTTTTTTAAAAATTTTTTTATTTTCAAATATTTTTCTGTGTTCAAGTGAATAATACATTATTTTAGATACAAAAAAACAAAATATATCAGCCTTATATATTGGCCATTGGCCGCCCTGCTCTCTAAATATTGGCATCGGTCAAAACCTATATCGGTCAACCACTAGTAATAACTGTTATTTTCTAATTGATTGTCAAAAAAGTATTGAAAATGTCAATTATTTCCTTCAAACTTAGCTATTGTGACAAGGACATTGATAATTTGAAATCTACTTATTTCCAATTGAATAACAAAAAAATCTTTTAATCTATATATAGTCGACAAAAAGCAGAGCTTTTATTGTGGTTGGGAGAAAAATGGGTTTGCCTTGATTTTCAGCAGAATTTTGAGGACAATGAGCCTTTTTGATACAATTTGGAAGTATTATGGGGCCGTCCGTCAATGGGCCGTTGACCAATCTCAAGATTAACCATACAGCTACCTTTCTGAGCATTTTAGTGTATCTCAGACTTTTATTTACTGAGCCTTATGCCATAGAATAGGTGGGGGAGTAGATTGTGCAAATGTGATTATATATAGATTTTCATGCCATCATCTACAAAAATATCTAGATATTATTTTATGGAGATTGTTCTTTTCTTACTCCAATCCTCCGATGGCCTCTAGATAGACACATGTCATTGGGGGATGGTGTTAGAAGATAATAATCTAGATATTTTCTTATGCCAAAAAAATATTTTCTTACACCAAACCTCTGTTAGCATCTATCGAGAAAGTTACATCAGAGCTTTTCAAACTGTGTATTGTGACACTTTAGCATGTCGCCGATAATCTCCTAGATGCGTTGTGAAATTAAATATAATAATTTTGGATATCTTTCGAAAGATACTTTTCTTGAATCAGTTGAACTGCTGGGATGTTATATACTATTTGGTAACAAAACTGGAGTAATGTGTCATAAAAAAAATTAATTTTTAAAAAATGTGTCGCCAATGCAAAAAGTTTGGAACGGTCTGATCTAGATTGTTATTTTCTCACAAACTAAAGAACAGGTGGGGGTCATTATGCAAATGCGATTCATATCAATTAATCAAGAAAGAGCAAGCACTGTCATGAACATTGCTACCACCTTTCGCCTGCTTTCCAAACATTGTTGTTGTTTTCATCCTTATTGTATTATACGTCATATTTAAGGGCATAGTGCATACAAAAATTAAACACAGTACTGTCGAAATGTCTATAGTTTCTAATAACGAAGACTTGGATTTTCTGTCTCTTATGCAGTCTTTCTCTTACCTCACTGTTTATGGAAATAACCTTCATTTATTCTATTTAATACTACTAATTTGTTATTTTGCCTCTGTTAGTGTTATTCATTGACAATCATTATTTAACTTAGATAACTATTTATTGTATAACCATTGCATATGTCTGTAAATCTTTTGCCCATGTTTTATGGTCTTGTCGTCAGTGGGTTATGTAGACACATTTTTAACTGTTTCTATTCTAAATGTATTTAGATACAATTGTCATTGATGGTGTACAATAGGATAAAGGTTATCCGACATAATGATGCTAGGAAAAGACAATGTTGAGACTCGGAATAATTTGCAAGAAATTATTTAATACCTTAACATGTTTTGACTGTAAATACAGACACGTGCAGACACCTCTTTTCTCCAACTTTCCTTTTGAAAACGGCTGTATTTACAGTCGAAACATGTTAAGGTATTAAATAATATCTTGCAAATTATTCCAAGCATCAATTATCATTGATATACAAATATTAATGACTGTCTTCATTACTCGGGGCACAAGGTCTCTTCAAAACGAGAGGACCGCAGGGCACAAGGTCTCTTCAAATCAGGAGGGCCGCTGGATACTCGCTGCCGTAAGCTGTGATAAAAAGCAACTAAAAATTAAGATGAAGGTAAAAACTAGTCAAAATTAATATTAACTGAACTATCCATCAAGCATTCTGAGAGATTGGGTTGGGATCAATTTTATCCAGAAATGGTTAGGGGAAGTAAATTAGTTGAGGGAGTACGGAAGTGTTGGTGGGTGATAAGAAATCCTCTAACTGCTTAGGTGTCTCATAATTCTTTTAGATGACAGCCAACAAGCATTGTCTGCCTCCAGGGGCTTCAGTTAATGAATATTGTATACCGCCAACCCCTCATTTCCCCACTATGGCACCTATCTTACCAAAGTGTCTCTGGCCTGAGAAGCAGCTGGTCATTCTGTTGTACTTGGGTTCAGTGACAGCCAACTCCAATATTTCTTTCTCTTTAATAGGACCTCACCATCCGCGGTATTGCTAGCCGCAGTTCCATTTATCCGCGATTTTAGTTGTTTTTTTTGTTTTGTTTTTCATCTAAATCTTGATGGTTTTGGTTATGTCCAGCATTTCCATTACATGCAGATAACGGGGTCCTCCTGTATTTTGAGTCTTCTGGTTGGGAAATGGGACACAGGATTCACAATGATGTAGTTTCTTCTGTTGGTGAAATTCTAGTTTTAATCTTGGACTATTATTCACAGTGCTATTGATAGGATGCATGCCTGAATGTATGGTATACAAAACGTGACAAAAGAACAGCACAGTATGTGATATAGTTTTTAACACCTGCCTTGCAATTTGATTTTTCTCCTTTCACTTTAAAGGAATGTCATTTGTCAGTCTCTGCATGTCACGTCAAGATCATCATTACAATTTACAAGCCTGGCTGCTACAGGGTCAAACTTGAAAATGGGAGCGCCGTAGGGCATAAGGTCTCTAGAAAACGGGATGGCCATAGGGCATAAGGTCTCTTGAAAACGCGAGGACCGCAAGGCGTAAAATCTCGTCTATCACACGACACCTCTTCGGAGGGAACTTCTCCCAGCATGACACTAGAAAACGAAAACTTCTCGTTGACAAGCTTTTTTTTCTTGAATCACAATTATTCACTCTCTTCCTAATCGGCTGCTTATATCATACTCTGAAATGATTTAAGTGCCCATAAGCGAAGTGGCTGCCACAGCAAATAATGAGCAGGAATTCTGGATGTTCCAACAGCACAGCCACACAGTCTCTTTGGCTGTGGTTGGGCAGAGGTCCCCAGTTCGATCTCGTGGTTGGCACTGATGTTACAAGATGATTACTGCAACTTTTGTATTGTGTATATAATAAATAAATTCAGAGGTATAAGACTTGTCACTTTCAGTTGGTAAGAGAGCTGCCTAGCAAAGTGAGATAGAACTAAAGTAATGCAAGCAAACGTCAAGAACCTACTATTTCTACCGACTATTGTGAAGTTTTTCAGCCTATTTTGCATATTGCCAAAACATCACACTCGGATCACTCGCAGATCTTTGCCTAAATTATGAAATTTAGCTCTACTTTACTAAATTATGAAATTTAGCTTTTACTTTTAAAACTTGATGCTTGGGAGTATAGCTGCTACCATGCAAACATTATTTTGAGAAATTGAGTTACAAAATGTTATTACGTTAGTTAAATTCCTCCTTGAAACAAATATTGTCAGAGTTGCTGAAGTTAAAAATTCTGAATATTGAAACCTCAGTGTAAATTTTCCATCTGTGTGTTTTGTGCGAATAAACATCTTATGGGTTAATTTGACAATATATAACTATATTCCAAAGGTTCTTCGGACGATTGAACTCCTTGTTGTTTGTGATGTAAAAACAATGTTTTGGCGTTTACAACACAAACAACAACAAGGAGTTCAATCGTTCAAAGAACCTTTCGAATATTAATGACACTTCTCAAATCTATAGAAAATAAAAATATATTCTTTGCGTTGGCGCCGTTATTATAATAATAATTGTGTGGTATTTATAACAAAAGTGCTCTATTAGTTAAAATAGAGCTTGATCATTTTCCACCTGAAGATTCACTAATAAGTGAGAAACAAATATGTTGTGGATATACCATAATATATATCTCTCATAGAAAATTTTATTTATTTATTTATTTATTATTATTGCTAAATCTTGATATTTGGTAAAGGTACTGATATCTAGATATTTTTTGGATATTTATTCTGGAAAATCTAGATAATTTAGGATTTTTTTTACCTCAATTTTGGATATAAAAATTTTGAAAAAGTTGTCAATGCTGGTCCCAGCCCATTACTTGGTCACAAGATCCTGTTAAACTGGGTCGTAGTTTCACAATAAATATATAAAGAAAGAAAGAGTGAGTGAGTGAAAAAGTATCTGTGATAATGAAATGATTAAGATTTGAAATATGAATATATCTAATAATATTATTAACTTTGTCATCAATAATTTGTTTGTTAAACTTAAGTCATACCGTTAATAGTAGCCTTGGCATGGTTGAAAAACGAGAAGGGAGGTTTAATGAGGAAGGGAGAGGGGTGGTATGCAAGACATGATTCATAAGCGTACAGTACAATGAGTACATTTGAACTTCGAGACAGTGAAATGGTCTTATTTTTATAGTTGTGTCAAGTTTATACACTAACCCGGAGATAAAATGGATTGTTTATTATATGTCAGTGGGTTGTGAGGTTATTGCCTAAAATTAAAAACTGGGCCACTATCAACAAAGTTTGAAGAACACTGCTTTAGAGAACTAAAGGTTAATGGCACATTAGAAGTTAGTGTATTGGAATAGAAAGTCCAAGAATCTTATTCAATCATTGGAGCCCTTGATTGAATTCAGTGAATATGAATTGGCTTTTATGTCAGGATAGATCTGCCAGCCTTCAATGGTTACAATTCCAAATCTCCAGTTGAAAAGGAACTTTGTACATTTGGTTTAAAATAGTGCTTTCTATTTCCTTATTATTGAATTTCTTTGCTGCTATTTGCCTTCATCTCAATTCTTTGCTGCTATTTGCCTTCATCTCAATTCTTTGCTGCTTCTTATCGCAACTAAACTCAGGCCGGTTTCCCTTTGGCAGTTACTAAATAAATTAACAACACTGATTGGAATAAAGAATAAGTTCCCAGTGAGAATCGAACTTGCGTCCCTAAATGCTGGAGCGTGGTTTGGTTAACACCCAACTGCTCTTATCACTGAGCTACAGGAACTAGTGGCAACCTATCCTGATTGAGATGAAGGTAAATAGTATAAAAAAAAATTTAATAAGGATTTACAATAATGGGTTAAATATGTAAAGTGTTCAATCTATTTGACCTCAAATAATCATTAATTACGATTTGATGGCCCATAAAACTATAATCATGTATTTAAACCTTTTTCCTGACTTGTGACTTTTGAGTTAATTTCTTTCTTTATTTCCTTTCAGTTGGCAACATTTTTCCGGCCACTAAGTGCAAGCACAATACAATTAACTGAAGGGAACATACAGAGCATCTTTGGTAAGTGACCACAATTTCAGAGGCATGAAACTTCAATTCTTGGTACATGGCTTTGTACTACAGGTATATGTACCTAAAAACAAAAGATACAAAGACACTTATTGCTCTATAATCTTTTGAAAATAACATTAAATCAAAAATTGTCGTTTTCAAATAGTTCTTTGAATGATTGAACTCCTTCTTGTGGTTTGTGTTGTTAACACAATGTTTTGGCTGATCCATTTTTTGGTCTTCTTCTGGCCCTGTTGGCTGGGGCCTAGAATACGCGGACTACATCCCCTGCAGAGGGGTAAGACCCCCCCCCCCCCCCCCACCACAAAAAAAAAACCCAGGGCCACCTGTTCTTTCACCAAAGTCGCAAAACTCTATTTAAAAAAAAACATTTCACCAAAGTCGCAAGACTCTAGTTAAAATAAAATAATTTTTGAAATTTAAACTAATTTCGACATTAAATGACCCATCAAGGGTTGACATGCCGCTAAACAAATCAATCAATAAATCGGCCTTCTTCAGGTGTAATATCTGAATGGGATGGGGTAAACAGAAATTTTTTTTTTTTATTTTAAATTTAACCCTTATAATGTAAGATTCGGGTGTTTCTTTGTCTTTGTCCTTGTCTTGTCAGGTATGGGTCTGTTGAGCAATGGAAGTCATATCGGGTTGAAGGAGTTGAATCGTCCAAAAAACTATTTGAATGTTAAAAAAAACTATAGAAAATATCTAATTGTTGTTTCTTATTTACCAGGTTTATCTCTTTCTGGAAAACTGTTAACGATTGCATTTCTTCATATTCTGTTGCAACTGGTGGTGATTTTTTTTTTTTTTTTTTTTTTTTTTTTTGGGTGGATAACAACACATTTTTGGTGGATAACACATTTAAGTTTGCAAGTTTAGTATCTTATAAGAGGTAAATATCTCATCCTTGCTAAAAAATCTGCAGAGAACCCAATAGTTCATAGTAATTCAATGGTAAATATGACTCATGGGTGCAGGAGTTTGTTTTATAGCATCCAGACTTTGGAATCAATTACCCTATAATATCTGAAACATACATACATTAGCAAACTTTAAATCCAAAATAAAAACTTTCTTGTTTTGAGACTTTCATAATTATATGAACTCCGTAAATAAATACACTTTGTAACTGTAGCTCCTGCCCTGTGTTTTGTAAAAAAATCTTTATTGACAAGTTGCACTTTCTTCTTACTCTTCTTTAATAGGCCTTATATTTTTACTGCAATTGATTGCACATGTTTTCAAGCGCTTTTGTCCAGTGGGGACTTAAGTATTGAGGTTCCCGAAAAAGGGCGCTTTCTATAAATGCATTTATTATTAAACAGGTACAAAAGTGCTGTCTTAGTATCTTTTGAAGTATGTATGCAGAAAACTTGTCTATATAAGATTATTTCAATATAAAAAGGGGGGGGTTCAACTATTACTAAAATTATTTGTTGTCTTAAAACATTTAAGTCCCTGGGAAGAAATTTTACTAGGTAGAAGCATACAGTAAAACAAAAAAAATTTTCTCCTCTGATTTTATGCAAAAAGTAAATTTTGCGTATCTTTTTGAGGTATATATACCTGTACCAATAACCAGGGCGTGGAGTTGTACACATCTCACCCAAAATTTGACTCCTCAATTTCTGGTGACTCCGACTCTGACTCCTCAATTTGTGGTACCACCAACTACGACTCCTCTGGCTTTAAAATGGCTAAAATTGGCTAGATTTTTCATTTCCCGCTCTGTTATTTAATTAAACTTTTTAATAAAAAATATACTTTCTTAAACCTTTAATACTGTTTTTATTACCATTTACATCCGTATAATCAAGTGTTACAAGTAATTTTTTGTGCTTTCAATCCATAAGATTTCCGTTTTCTCAGAAAAATTTGTCAGTTTTGAAAAGTTAATTTTTTAAGGTTTTGCAAGCCTTCCACAGGAAGTAGACCTATTGGGTGGGTTTTCAAGTAGTAATGTTACAATTTACATTTACTCAGTTGGAGTCAGTATATTTTTACCAACTCTGACTCCAGACAGTAAAATCTTTCTGACTCCAATTCCAGTAACCCACAATTCCTCCGACTCCAACTCCACAACCCTGCCAATAACAAAGTTGCTCGCACACCTGTTAAACATTTTTAATACATCTACATGAACATTGCTGTTATAATGCATGATATAAGCCTAGCCAGTAACTTGATATACAGGACTTCTCCTTATTGACTTGAAAAATGTATTTTAGCAAGTTTGGCAAATTTAGTCTCGAATGATACAGATGGTGTGCGTGTCATGATGCAAAATTGAGGCTACAATTCTCATACTACAGGAGTAGCCTGGACTTTGGAATATTTGCATATACATAATGAGATTCTCCAATAGCTTGACTTTCTCCTATAGCTTGACTTTCTATGATCAACATAAACGCTCTCTCTTTTTCTTATCACTGTTACTCATATAAGCTATCTGCAACCTTTTTTGACATTTTCAACAATACCTCTGTACAGATGAGAGAATAAGCAAAAAATACAGTGATTAACCGGCAGTGTTAATAATTTGTTTTGATTGGGACTTGTTTGTAAATATAGTTTTACTTTTCTAAAGAGTTAGACAAAGATACCCAAGCTTTTACTGTAGTCTGAATGAGTTAAATGCCTTGCAAATATGCCTCATCTCTAGTCTTTGAATCATACTACAGTGAGGTCAGGTATGACATTTTCCACTTGTGACTTCATGTTGACTTTTAAAAGGTTTAAGATTTTGGAACATTTTGGTTTTCTGGAGTTTTGGATACCATTACTAAGTTTTCTAATCTCACTTTAAAATTGCCAGGGGTAGTTTTTTATGGTTTGGTGACTTATTAGTCTATTCAAAACTGTGTTTCAGCTGGTTTGCACTCCAATCTTTCTATGGTAACTTATATATTTGCTAGCCTTCAAGGGACTAACTGTAACTGCTCCTTTTAACCAGAGGAACTAGAGCAGCAAATCCTTATGTTTGCCACAGCTGGTTCTCTTAGGATTGAACCCTGTATGCCATCTTTGTGACTTTATATTAAGAATTCACTAACCTATACAACAGGACTCGAAACTAACGCTGTCCTGAGGACAGTAAAAATATGTTCGTGACGGAGGTTATTATAAAAAAATCAATTCCGTCCCGGAGGTGTCTGGAGAGATTTTTATTAAATTTTTTTTTTTTTTATTTGATGAGGATTGTTCTTGTCGTTTTGTTTTTGTTATGGTATAAAAACAGTCAACTCCAGGTTTGGACTGGAGTTTGACAATTATTTATTTCTTCAACATTTTAATGGTGTTTTTATTATGCTACTAACAATTATAGATGATAATAACAAAGTAAAGAAACAACATTATGATTTTGGGAAGGTTTATATTTCCTTCGGGACGGTTAAAATTGTTGTCCGGGACGGTAGTGAAAAAGGTTAGTCTGGAGTCCTGCTAAACAATATAAAAGTAAAGTAAAGTATCTTAAGTGACAACTCCCAATGGAGTATACACCCAGTGACAAAGACCCAGTTTCTGTTGCATGCGTCAGTTTAGTGATCCTTGCAAGTTTCAAGTCTGGTCAAGACCACGACTTTATTTCTACAAGTTTTTATGACCACCCCCTTGGAAGGATGCAAGTCCACCGAAGGGATACCTCCACCCTAAACACACAGCTTAGAGTATACTCAATTAGCTCCTGAGTACACAGGGAAATCTGTCCTAATGAAGAGTTTTCCACACTCTTTGCTCATACCGGGAATTGAACCCAGGACCTTCTGCGTGTGAGACAGACGTGCTAATCATTACACTATCCGAGTGGACAGGAAATAAGGATTAAAAAAGGAAAAAACTTTAAAATGAAGTTTTCCACACTTTTGCGAATTGAACCCAGGACCTTCTGTGTGTGACTCGGACGTGCTAACCATTACACCATCCTATCAACCTAAACCATACACTCCATCAAAATTTATTCTCCTACCCATCCCTGCACACTCTTGCTTACAAAGGAATAACCTTTGAACAAGAACTACTTAATAGTTTTTCCCAATTCATTACTATGCTTCTAATGTCCAGACTAAGGAAGGGCATAACTGATAGGTCATTGGAGCATTTTATTATGTTAGTACTTGGACTAAATCAAATGGAAAAAAAAAAAATTTAGATTTATTGATCGGTCATTTGGAGAGAAAAAAAAAAGCCTCCAACATTCTTTGCGGTGTAAATGGATTTTTTTTCCTAATCTCTGAAATGTTTGACAGCTAAAAATAGAGACTAGCAGTGAATTGACCCCGGCTTTTCTGTCTTGGTAACTAGACATTGATGTAGCTGCTAATGAAACCTGTAAGAATAAAAGGATTCAGGGAGTGAAGCCACTTGTAGAATCCACTTGAAAACAAATGGATGATTGTTAATGTTATGGAGAAAGAAAAATGAGTCTGTTGCATTTAGTTCCTCATTGATTATTCATATTGATTAGCAACTGTTGACTTGTTTGTGTCTGGTTGGATGATAGTGCAAATGTGATATTTTCAATGTTAAAAGCAGGGTTGCCAGATTGGCCAATGCCTGTGTTGGGTAGGTCTCTTTGATAAAGCTTGGATTATCTCCCTATCTGGCAAACCTGGTTAAAAGCAAAATTTAAGGACAATAAGCCAGTGTTCATGGTACAGAAACACTTGAAAATATCACTTTATTGTACAAGTCAAATTCATAACTTATCCACGCTCTGTGCGTGTAAACTTTCCAGTTCGAGAACTTTGGACAACATAATTTTAACGTACATAGCCAGCCAAGCTTATAAACTGAAGAAACCTATATTGACAGTTTTGTTTGATGGTTTCAACCTACTATTTCTACCGACTAAAAACTGTCCAATTCATAAGTTATCTATTTGTGTGTGTGTGTGTGTGTGTGTGTATATATTTATATTTATATATATATTTATTTTCCTGTTAGAAGTAACATGTCCAAAGTTTGTATTAGGGTTTTCAATGATCCTCATTCATGTCCAGGTTTTATGGATTTTTATATGGAAGAGTTTACATTTTTGACTGAATAAACCAAACCTGGCTTGTATTTGTGGAGCTTCCAGTGATGATCAAGTATGCATGTCAAATTGATTAATTATTATAACTATTAAGTACTTTGAAGTTTGTGGTGTAATATTATAGCCTTAACATATGCTGTCAATGGTCAAGAGTTTAATATAATGATGATGTGTGCACTTGTATATTGTGTTTGGTTGCAATTCCTAGTTGTCGTTCAGTTGATTAGGACCAAGACAGGAAATGAAGACAGATTCAAAACTTAAAAAGAAACAGGTCTGGTTAGTCACTCAATAGAAACCATATTGTGTTGGGTGAACAATTAAAATAAATTGGGGAAAGGGGTGATCGATGAATAAAATTAAACCCATTTGATAACAGGGAAATATATACAAATTTGAAACATCGAAGCCAAAAAACACTTGGGACTGCCAAACTATGGTGCCAAATCAAGTATTCGTGTTCTACAAGAGGCTACAATGTTATACCTATTTTCTACCATATCTAGTACTCGTATTATACAAGAATAGTGTTATACACAAAGATTTACAGTAATTCCAGACACTTTTTGTCGCTTGCTGCTTTTAATTGGTCTATTTTGGAGTAATACTCTTTCAAATCAATCCTTTGCTTCTCTGAAAGTAGTTCAGAGTAGAGGACTCGCTTCCATATAAACAGCATCACCTTTAGATAAAGACCAGCCTTTGGTTTGGTTAGTTGTGGGTCAATTTGCTTGCCCCATGATCTCTTGCATTCCACGTTGTTGTAAATTATCCACTTTTCATCACCTGTCACAATTTGTTTTAAAAAAAGTAGTGTATCGCACATAGAAATATGGTCCAGTAGGTTTTTCTTTGCTCATGTGGAAGTTACACATCAAAGCGACTGACATACTCAAAATATCCAAATCAGATTGTTTATGTTGGTTATCTCTAGTGTTGTTAACATTGATTATTCTCAATTCCATTAGTAATCTTATTGACAAAGGTTGGGAACCTCTGTCCTATTCCAAGTACTTGGTATTTTCCCTAAATTATTTTGATGCACATGTATCTAACTTATATTTGCAGAGGGACTTGGCGACAATACAAAAGTCTAGTTTGACCCTGCTTCATCCAGGCTTGTTTTTTGTTTGCCCCCCCCCCCTTTCGGGTGCTTCAAATAGATTTATCTGTTAATTGGATTTCCCTGCAAATATGCTGCATTAACAAATTACATCTCCAAACAGAGGTTGAAGCCAGAGAAACTGTTAGTCTTAAAGAATCTTTTGAACTAGTAGGGGATTTCACAAGTTTCTTCGAATCCTCTCCCTACCAGCAGAGCTTTAACCACTTTCACACCCTTTTATTTAGTTTTTCCATGACCACCCATCTTACTGATATACACAGTTGCCCTTCATCTTTTACTTCTTCAAACACCTGGTATTCTTTCCAATTTTCAATTTCTGTAACCTTCACATCAAGTAATTCACTGACCTTGGAATCTTTCAAGACCTCTTCTTCATCAACTTGTTGCGATATCATTTCTGTAAATATTGTAACGGTTCCTGCAGCCATCGTTCTTTACATTCCACCATCGTTTTTTTAGCGAACACCATATGTAACTGCCAATCTTTGGTACAGCTATCTTAGAAATAACTCTAGGAACATCTACTGAAGACACTTTATCCCGAACTTCAACACTACCCTGTTCGTGGCTTTGCAGTCATCGTCTCTACTGTCCTTGCCATTTTCTGTGTGTTCATGTTTTTTATCCGGTATGTCCAATGAGACTTCCTCCAGCTGTGACTCAATACTCTGAAGTCGACAAATGTGGACTCTGTAATAGATCCCGCCATGCCTAACAAGTACCTGCATCCCATCACATTTCAATTACAACCCCCCCAGGCCACGCCCTCTATCATCTTTATTTCTTTTGTAATACACCCTGTCTCAACATTTTATTTTATTTTTTTTTTAATGACCCAATATTAGTTGTGGATCTAACTTGATGGAGAAGTGTCTGTCGTATTCTCTCATTTGCTTCATTTTTCACAAACTCCTCTCTTGCCTTTTGCATGGCGTTAAGATTTTCTGCCGTCAATTGAAAGTTTGATTTCTGTTCAAGTGTCAAAGGTGTGCCATTTATCAAAGTTGGGTTCTTTCCAAAAACCAATTGATTCTGTGAAAAGCCACTAAAATTACTCGAAGAATTTCTGGCTGCTACAGCACAAGCCAAAGCTATCTTCACGTTACAGTTGGTTTCATCAACAATCTGTTTAACACAGATACTTAGTATTTGGTTTAGTCTTTCACAAGTTCCGTTACTCCATGGACTCTGTGCTGCTGTGTTCAGAAGTCTAATACCAAATGAGTCTCCCAAATTTCTCATGCATTTATTATTGAACTTGCCTCCGTTGTCCATCAGGAATGGTCTGGGAACACTGAAATAAGCAATCTAGTGAATATTGTATATATTATCATATTTTTGTTTTTATTATTTATCACCATTGCTGTGCAGTAGCGTGTGGCCAGGACAACCAAAACTAAAAAGTATACACCATGCCAAGACTTCAGGTCCATTGCCACAGTTTCATTAAATGAAGATGTGAGAGGTAGACACTACAGGGCGTGACAGGGTTTTTCTATACCGCTTGCATACATCACAAGATAAGGATACTTCTTTTACAGCTTCCATTAGGTCTTCTTCACAATTTGCATCAATTAGTAGTTGTTTCAGCTTCTCATACGAGGGGTGCACAAACTGCTTATGTAATTTGAGTGCGATTTCCTTTTTTTTTCTTTTTTTTTTTTTTTTTTTTTTTTTTTTTTTCTCTTCTCCATTTATCGCTGTTTTTTACAATAAAAAGCACTTTCCCTACTGTTTCTGTAGTAGGAGCATGAAAAGCAGGAAGCATGTAGTGCCCCAGACTCAACGTAGTAGGTTCAATGGTTTTCCCCGAAAACTTTCACTAGATTTTAATTAATACCCGCTTGTTGCATTGATGACTAGTTCAGCAACAGTGGTATATTGCCCCTGACAGTATCAGTCTTTATTCTGACCTTTTTTCCAGCCAGGACACCAGGTATGCTAACACACTGTAGGGCTTTTACTCTTTGTCTATCTCCAAATTTATGTGGAATTGAATGGGTCTGTTTAGCTTTTTTTCTTTCTCGTCGAGGGTATTCAGAAAACTGGTAAGCCAGGTTTTACCACATACTGTTTTAGAGCAACCTAGGTCAAGCAGAACAAAACCAATGTGCTCCACCAAAGAATCCAAGACTTCATTAAGTGTTTTTTCTGATGCCATCAACGCCACCCGCACTTCCTCAGTTTCACTATCATTGCTAATAATAGTATTATCGGCATGAGAACAACTAGGAGCCCAATGTTTCCGTGAACCACCAATATAACACTGGGTAATCCTGCTGTCAGCACCAATTGGATTATTTTTTACCTCCACATGTAATCCATGGCGACCTTGGTAATTGCCATGTGGCTTGTATTGGCCACACTTACAACTGTTGTACAGGGCGTCGGCCTCAATAGCTGGCTCATCTTTCACAGAGATCTGTGCACAATCACCACCAGGAGTAGCCAATATTCCACCGCTTTCTGTAAATAATTTTTTTAATGTGTGTCTCATGTTAGCAAACCTCATCTCTGGCATGGTTCAAAGCTAATTGAAAGTGTATCGCACTTAGGTTGCAACTTTTCAACAACCTACACGCAAGTATAGCATCCGGGAGCTCAACCTCCACCTCTCTGAGTTTATATAGTTTACTATCGAAGGTACTCAAGTACTCGTCGAGGTTTCTATTAGGTTCATGTTTAAAGTTTTCAAACGCTAAATAGGCATTAAAGCAATGCCACTTAACATTTGCAGGAACACACGATCGAGTTTGTCAATTAATAAATTTTATCCGTTATCTGTGCTAATTTCTAGAACAGACAACACAGATGTTGCTAGTCTTGCTCTGCCGGATAATTGCACAACAATTGCCCATTTTTAGGCAAATCTGTATAGAGGGTCCTCCACAATTCCAGGTCTTTTTTCCAACTTTTGTATTCCATTTTTCCGGAGGTGTTTTCTGTTACATTTTGAAGACATACTTCTTGCTCTGCTACCAGTTATTATCTTTCTAGTGCGCTCAGGGTTTTGTTCACTGATAAAACACCTCTTTCCTCTTATTCCTTAGCTTATATAGCTCCAATATGGCGCCGTTCACCAACAGGGATAATTCCTCATGTAAGCGCCATCTACCCTGAAGCCTTCAAGGGAATTAACTCCAACACAGTCTTGGTTTCTGTTGCACGTGTCAGCTTAGTGATCCTTGCAAATCTCAAGTCTGGTCGAGACCAGGACTTTATTCCTACAAGTTTTCATGACACTCCCCTTGGCAGGATGCAAGTCCACCAAAGGGATACCTCCACCCTAATCACACAGCTTAGGGTGTACTCAATTAGCTGCTGAATGCACAGTGAAATTTGTCCTAATGAAGAGTTTTCCACACTCTTCGCTCATACTGGGTATCGAACCCAGGATCTTTTGCGTATGTGGCAAACCTGCTAACCATTACACTATCCGAGTAGACTATTGTGAGAAGTGACTAAAATGACTTGCATGGCAAGCTTCTATTTATGTTACTTTGTTCACAAAAATTACATTTTTGTCTGTTTTTGATAAAATGAGTCATGATGTCCTGTTTCTGAGTGTTAGATTTGGCCAGAAGGGGAGATAATCCAAGCTTTATCTCCAAGACATAACTAACACATTAGAATAGCGTTGAATTTGGAAATCGAGCGTGTCTGGAGGCAGAGGATCTATACCAGCCTTTTTATTACATTTAAGTATTCCAGAAAATAACTTGACATTTTTCATTTTCCCAAAACTTGAATACAAAAGGGAATACAAATTATGCAGAAATCATAACTCTAAATTTTGCTTACACTAAGTATATAATTTTAAATGCTGTAAATTTTCCATGTATTTTTTAATCGCTGCTACCCACAACACTGGTTTATTGCTTGGTTTATTCATGTGTTCTAACATTTATTAGTATCTATGTATCTGTCACTGCGTGGATGTGTTAACACACACGCCTGTTGTGGTCACGAGTGGCAAGGTCAAAACAATACACACAAGACGGGAATGAGGAATTTAGCGTGGGGAAAACTAATGGTGTACGTACGAAAACTTCAGCTAGGAGAACACAGAAAAACAACACAACTTCTGAGGAGAGAAAAAGTCTGGTTGAGGAAAGTGGTTTCAAATGTTCAAAAAGATTGGTTTGATTAACAGTCCTTTAGAAAGGAAAAAAAAGAGAAGATGAGCCGATATTTCCTTGGAGAAAACTCAATCGTCGCAATATATCGGGATCCATTTTTTTGCACGTTGCGCCCACTTCGTCGCTTGAGCTCCTACTGAATCTTCCTCGTTTTCTCAAGTTATGAAAACTATGAAATGTCTCTATGCAAGTTATGAAAACTATGAAATGTCTCTATGCAAGTTATGAAAACTATGAAATGTCTCTTTCCTCTTTCTCTTTTTCTCCTTCTCTGTGTGTCTTTAATTTTTCTTTTCTTTTTTTTTTCTTTCAGCGAGGCATGAACTTGTATTTGTTAATTTTTATGCTGACTGGTAAGTAGAACTTATCTATTTTTTTTAGTTCTCATAATTCAATCTTTAGATATTTTCTCACTTTATTTTATACATGAAAATCTGTTTACTTTAAAAATAAGGAACATAATTGCAGTGGTAGGGTTGGTATTATTTGCAAATAGTTTTGACCGGGGTTGGCCGAGAGGGGAGATAATCCGAGCTTTATCTTAGAGATTTTCCCAACACAAGCATTGGCATAGCATTGAATTTGGAAATCAAGTGGGTCTGGAGGCAGAGGTTCAATACCAGCCTCAACAGGCTTGTATTGAACATCTGATTTCTAAATTCAATGCTATTCCAAGGCCTGTGTTGGGTAAGTCTCAGAGATTAAGCTCTGATTATCTCCCTTTTTGGCCAAATCTGGCAGCCCCGGTTTTGACGTGATTTTGATCGTTTTTCCAGTGTGGTCTTCACTTGTTTAGCACTGACCATTGCTCGTGAGTGTACCTTTTATAACCTCATTCCATCCACAAGTTTTTGATTTTTGTTTGCTTTTCATTCTATATAAGTCTACCTAGGGTGTTGGCCAGCTATTTGATTTCCCCCTCCCGTTTTTATGGGATTGGGAAGTTTTCTGTGATCCACATTTTTGTATAAAAAAAAACGCTATGAATGGTCAAAAACACGCAAAAAAAAAAAAAGACTAAAAATGATCCAAAAGACTGATAAAAAAACATGCCCTAAAAGATCAAAACTGAGCTGGAAAATGGCCAGGAAAAAAGCTATAAAAAAACGTTCAAAAACGGTAAAAAAAAAGCCAAAAACACGCTCAGCTTAATTGGGAAATTGGAATTAGGTTTCTATGGGGAATTAGCTGTTAAACGGCTAGTGAGAAAGCTGGCTAACACCCTGAGAAGTCATTTTTGATTTGCTTGAACTTTGCCTTGTCAGTCTGTTGGCTGATAAGGCTGGTGCTCAATCTTTGTTTATGTCTGGGCTTCTCAAACTTTTTTAATTTACAATTCTTTTTGATGAGACAAATTTTTTCTCATCCCCTCACTAATTCTTATATTATAAGCTATAGGTACTTAGACTATATTAGTCTGCAGTCATAATTTAACAGTAACGAAGCATAGAAACAAATAAAGACCAAAAGAATTATCAAAAATTGCAACTTTTATAATCTTTAATAAGACCTTAAGTGTTTATTAAAAAAAAAAAAGAAAATTATATTTAAAAATGAATTAAAACAATAAAATATGAATTTTTTTTCTGAAAAATATTTTCAATTTCAGTGTTCTAGACATAATAAAATATAAAAATTCTAAAACTTTCAAATTAACATTTTTATGAATATAGTTCTGCATTGTGTTTTGGTATATGCTTTCTGATCTATGTGTTTAGGCCATTTTTAACATCCCAATGTTTTTGCAACCCCTAACTCGTTATAAAAGCAATAGGTACTTCAACTATATATTAGTCTTCAGTCATAATTTAACAGTAACTAAACATAAGCAAATAAAAGTCAAAAAACTTGTCAAAAATTGCAACATATTTGTAAGTTTTAAGGTCAATCTTTATTATTATTAATAATGAAGTAATTGTAACACATTATTTTAATTAAATTTGACTAGTTTTTACCATCATCTTATTTCAGTTGTTTTTATATACAATTTTCAATTCAGGCTGTTGTTTCTATGGCAACGAATAACAGCACGGTCGGATAATAAAGAATAAACCTTCGGTGAGAATTGAACTCACGCCCTCATTGCTAGCGGGAGTCTAGTTTATGCCTAGCTGTGAGTTCATTTCTCATCGAAGGCTTATTGGGATGTTAAATATGGCCTAAACAGCCCGAATTGAAAATTGTATATTAAACAACTGAAATAAGATGAAGGTAAAAACTAGTCAAATTTAATTAAATAAGTTATAAGTTGTTTATTAAAAAAGCTTTTTAAAAATAAATTACTAAAACTTGTGAAATGGCTCGATGCTACACAATCCACATAGGTGTCCTGACCCCTACTTTGAGAAGCCCTGGTCTATGTATTTGAGATTTGTACTTGATTTGAGAATTGTAATTTTCTTCTCATTACAGGTGTAGGTTCAGTCAGATTTTAGCACCTGTTTTTGATGAGTCTTCCAAGAAAATACAGGAAGAATTTCCAGTACGTATTTTAATGACAGATGACAATGTTAGGTGACATATTATCACCAGTTTTCCCACCTTGGAATTTCCAGATTGTTGCTTGTTGCTTGTTGCTTACTATTGTCTTTTGTTATTTTATTATTTGTTGTGTTGATAAATCCCTCTTGTTTTTGTAAGCAAGATTACGGCTAAATCTATGGTATATGCTTTATATTTTTCATGCACCTTTTTAACTGCGTCGAAAGTTGACAGTTCTCTGCCAAAAGGTTTTTCGTTCAGACCAAATTTGAATCGGCTCATAGCATTTAGGCCACTCGTTTTGCAACCAAGTCAAATCGGTGCCGAGCACATATATATTCCTAATAAAAAATGTCATTATAATTATATATATATAGTCTAGAAAGCATTGTAGCTTCAAACACTA
>VCCN01004231.1:2267740-2290461 GCA_006491835.1 Architeuthis dux | reverse complement strand
TTATACACTGAAATTACTAGTGTATTTAACTCTCAAAATCCTTAGCTACTTGCAACGGTTTTGGGGTAATTTAAAAGTAGTAACATTAACTAGCCATGGCACCCCAGCAATTTAAATCAAAACCCACCTCTTTGCGTTATGATGTTCTTAGCATTTTGTTGTTAGCTTAGATCAAAATGAAAAGCTTTAGCAGCTTTGTTGCCAGGAAGATACTCAAAATACGAGGAAGGAAACCCAACTATACAATATTCAAGCACCCCAATTTTTTTTTTAATTGGTCAAGTTAATGTGAAAGAGGCTCAGCTTGAAAAGGAAAATGACTGATTTTTAACTTTTCTGTTAGAGGCTGTCAACATAGATTTTCAGGTAACTGTATATGCCCAAAAAACTCTTACAAAGGCTCCAAAAAGTATAAATATACAACATATTGATCAGATATTAACATTCAAATAACATTAATCTTGATCTAAATATCTAAACATTCAAATAACATTATTCATCTAAAGGTATCGTTCTTTATATTTAGGTATATAGAAATATTTATGCACTGGGGAAACGGCCATTTTTGAAAGGCTAAAAGTGGCTAGATTTTTTTTAATAAAATGGCTAATTGGGTAGGAAATGAAATCTACCCAGTTTTAGCCATTTTATTAAAAAAGAATCTAGCCATTCAAAATGGCTGCTTCAAAAATGACCGTTCTCTCAGTGCGTTATTGCAAAGATTGCTCAATATGCTTTGCTGAAACCCCAGTCTGTGTGTGTCTTGAAATCCATTAAAGAGAAAATTTTGATCTTATCTATTTGAGAATGTCAAGTGTTCACTTAACATAGTTACTGAACAGTGTCCTGACAAACAAGGCCTCACTAGATATCTCTAGGAACAATTTCCTTATTAAACAGGTGTTTTTTTCCCCCTCTTTTCTCTTCCCTCCCACAGAAAACATACTAAAAAAAAAAAATAACTTTCAGAAGATAATCTTTATCTCACCATTTTTTGGAGATTTGAGGAACCAGTTAAAAAAACATGAAAAACTTGATTGTCACAAGTTAAACATTTTCATTTTAAGGTAGATTTTCTTTTTAACCATTAAATTTCCTCATTAAATAATGGTATCAGAAATCGTGGCATCAGAAATCGTGGCATCAGAAATCGTGGCATCAGAAATCCCGGTATCAGAAATCCCGGTATCAGAAATCCCGGTATCAGAAATCCCGGTATCAAAATAACTATGAGGAAAATCAATGATGGTATGGAAAATAGAAATTTGGGCAAAGTTTAATGGGTCTCCCGTCAAAAATTGATCCGAGATTGTTATGGGACATTTGTTATTTTCGTACTTAACCTATTTACTTGAGTACAATGCAATCTCGTATATTATTTTGGTAACTAAAATTCAGTTTTTACACTCTAATATAATGTTACCCACCAATTTTCAACCTGATTTTTATATGTAAGTAAATATGACAATTCTTTGGTTAAAAAAAGTATTTTTAGAATTTTAATAAAATTATTAAGATATGTGGACCATAACAATACAAAATGTCAGATTATGATTTATTTATTTATTCACAATTTTCTTATTAGTTTAATCCCACTGCAACTAAACTGAAGCTGGCTTAATGACACAATTAACTGCTGTCAAAAAAGCCCTATTTCAAGTACGTTCAGTACATTACTTAATTTTAGCTACAAAAATAATATTCGAGATCGCATTGTAAAGTAGGTTAAGTATGAAAATAACAAATGTTTTCTTGTTTATTGGTGATCGTTCACAACAGTCCCAATCATCAGATTAATTTTTGATGGCGGACTTGTTAAGCTTCAGCGAAACTTGTATAACTTTTTCGCTAATTCTATGAATGAAATAAATCCTTTTTGCGAAACACCCTCCTAATCAAATAAAAAATAAGATCAACCAATTCTGAGACCAAAAACCGTTTCTTCTCTCGGCATTGGAAATAACTGAATGTGTTGCAAAGTACATGTTAACAGGTCTGGTTAGTCACTCAATAGAAACTGTCACATGACCGTCTTTTGGCAGCATACAGTATACAAGGTGATCAATTAAACAAATTGTAAAAAGGGGTGATCAATGAATGAAGTACTTTTGTTGGATTACTAAAAAGTTTGAATTTTCAAAAAACGAGTGTGAATGCTGCAGGACACAAGGGCCCAATTTAGCCTAAACTTACATTGTAAAATGACACCTCTCATCGCACAAGTGCATGCGTGGTGCAAACAATGATGTTTTTTCCTTTTTTAATCCTTATTTCCTGTCCACTCGGATAGTGTAATGATTAGCACGTCTGTCTCACACGCAAAAGGTCCGGGGTTCAATTCCCGGCGAAGAGTGTGGAAAACTCTTCATTAGGAAAGATTTCCCTGTGCACTCAGTACCTAATTGAGTATACTCTAAGCTGTGTGATTAGGGTGGAGGTATCCCTTCGGGTGGACTTGCATCTTGCCAAGGTGGTGGTCACAAAAACTTGTAAGAATAAAGTCCTGGTCTCGACCAAACTTTATATTTGCAAGGATCACTAAACTGACGCATGCAACAGAAACTGGGACTTCGTCACTCCATACTCCATTGTCTCTTAAGAAATGGGACGCATTTACCTTTTTTTTCTTCAATATACTTGATGTAATTAATAATCTTGTATGTATACAAAATAGTATTCTGGTTAAATTTTTCAATGGAATTAGATTCCATTTTTAGAATAGCATGTTTGTCTTAGCCTTGTCTGTTTGTCTTAGCCTCTCTGTTGTAGACTTAACCTTGAAGGATACAGTAGAGGATGGGTCAAGTGTTAATTTATGATTTATGTGGGTTGGCTATGAAATGAAAAGCAAATACAATGATTGACACTTAAACAACCATTTCATTCCCTCATCTCTTCTACTTTGACGGTCTGGTTTTTGTACTGAACGCATTGCTGTAGCTCTCAAAGCACAACAAATTACCCATTGTGTATCTCTAATGATAACAAGCCTGGCTGCTGCAGGATCAAACTCCACTCCTATTTCTATCCCAACTGAAGATGATTATTGCAACTTTTGTATTGTATATGTAATAAATATAAAATATATTTTTTTGTATAAATGTATTTGTTTATTAGAATGAAATAAGTCTGTATGAAAAATTTTTCATTAATATCTAAGACTTGTCAAGTTAGCTCAGTCAGTAAGACCACCACCTGACAATCAGTTGGTTGTGTGATGAAATCACGGTAGGAGAATGTGAATTTTACATATCAGTTTACACCACTAATTTTTGTGAGGATTGTTCTTGTTATGGTAGGAAAACAAACTCCAGACTTTGTACTGGGGTTTGACAACATTTCTAAGCTATGTTGAAAGTTAATCAACAAACTTTAACTGTTAAATTCATATAAGAAAATTTGATTATTGTTATCTAGGAGAATAACTACTGATCAAAGTTACCTCCCTTCCACCTTTTTAGATAAGTTTTTAAAAACGTTTTTTATTCTATTCAGAGTTCCATTGTCAATTAGGAGCAGTAACAAGTGGTTTATGATATTAAGAGTTGACTGGTGAATTAAGTTTCCTCTTAAGGATCACAATGTTTGCTGGTTGAGATACATCTTCAGTCCTTTTCCCGAGTTAATACATGAGTGTCAGGAACTTTTTGTTGTTTAAAATTAACAAGCAGTTTGGGATTTGCAGTGTGTTAGCAGCAGTCTCCCTAGCTGTTTAACGGCTAATTCCCAATAAAAACCTAATTCCAATTTCCAAATTAAGCTGAGCATGTTTTTGGCCATTCATTGCATTTTTTAAAAATTCAAAATATAAATACAAAAATGCGGACCTCGGAAAACTTCCCAATCCTATAAAAACAGTGGGGAAATCAAATTCCCGGCTAACTCCCTGATTTGTTAGAAGAAAATCAATGGGATTTTATCTCTGATTTGCCTATTGCCCTGAATTTGGTATCTTTAAGCACCAACATGAAACAACTTCTGCATAAAGTTAAGAAATTTAGTGCAAACACCAGACCCTCAGCTATTGTCAAACTCCAGTCCAAGTTAGAGTTGACTTTATCCCCCCACCCCCATAACGAGAACAATCCTCACCTAATTCAGAGGAGTAAACTTTTCACTGTTTGTCTATCCTGTCAAGTTAAACTAGATATATAAAATTAACATTTCCCTACCGTGATTTGAAATCATGACCAAGTGGTTGGTAGGCAGTTCTCTTACCTTAGCTAAACTGGCATGTCTTCTATTTACAAATTCATTATACTTATTACAAAAGTTACAGTAATCATCTTCAGTCAGAATAGAAATAGGAGTGGCGGTTGAAACTGCAGAAGCCCGGCTTATCATAAATAGTGTCAACTTATGTTACTGAATTTATTAGTGTCTTATGTTAAGTGTGCTAGTCTATCAATCGTGTTATGGAAGGTTTTATGGTTAACTTTTTGTGTTTTATTCGACACACGGTCAACAATTCCCTGGACCATGTGTGCATGGAATAAGGTGTGGCTTACCTCACCTCTCACTAGTGGTAGCCTAAAATCATGTAAAAGCTCTTCAGATTGGAATAATAAAATAATAAATTAAATTTAATGTCTCTTTTGGGTTAAAAGTTTTCAGTGTTTTCAAAGATCTTACCTCATTTATAATTGAGATTTCTTGGGGGGGGGGGACTGTAATCTGGTACAGATTGGTCTACATGGGGAGATAATCCAAGCTTTATCTCGGAGACTTACCAACACGTGCATTGGAATATCATTGAATTTGGAAATCGAACAAGTCTGGAGACAGATGTTCAATACCAGCCTCTTGACGTGGGCCTGCCCTAAGAGGCTGGTATTGAACCACTCGCTAGATTTTCAAATTCAACGCTATTCCATTGCCTGTGTTGGGTGAGACTCTGAGATAAAGCTTGGATTATCTCCCCTTGTATCCAGTGGCGTAGCAAGGGTTTTCTGCACCCGAATGCAGTTGCGTGATACCCTAGGTCAGGGCATAATTATTAATTAACAGGCATTATAGGCCAGAGAAAATTTTGTGCCACTTCACACCTATGCCCAGGGGGCGACTGCCCCCTCTTTCTACGCCTCTGTTTGTAGCTCAATCTGGCAACCTTGATCTGGTGCTGGATGGAAAGAACACATCTGACTTAACTCTTAAATTCATATAAAAAAAATTGAATCTGAGAAATAACTATCTGGTCAATTTAAAAAAAATCTTTTTGTCATTTGTCCATTTTTTATTTATTTCTATTCATGTGAGAGTTCCTGTCATTTAAAAGCAGTTCATGAATTTAAGTGTCAAATCGTAGGGGGCTGCAAAATGTCTAACTGATTTCAAATGAAAAAGAATTATGTTTGGTTTGGTTTTTTGTTTACCTGCTGCTGATGCAGTACAAAACAATTCTATGCATTAACTTATATATAAAAGTATAAATTCTTAGCATTTAATAGGTTAACATGCAAAATCTGCTTAACCCTTTCAAGACTCTTGTGACATATATCCTGAGGTTTCTATGGCTGCTGGGATATATATGTCCCATAGATCTTTCAGAAGTCTACTGGGACATTTTAGTTCAGGCATTAAGCACCTTAATATGTTAGTCTTGAAAGGGTTGAATTAAATTTCGAAAATATCTGAAATTTAAGTGTGAAACGTTTTTGTGTACTCTGAATTTAATATTGGTTCTTTCTTTACTTTTACTACGAATGGAATTGGCAGCCCAAGTTCAAACTCCGGTCGAGGCTATTTATGTTCACTTCACACTAATGCCATTGGGAAAGGCATGAATCCATATCTTCTACCTCCAGCTATAAAATAGCAGGGCAAATCGGGCTCTCTAGCCTTTGGAAGGCAGCCAGTCTAGGAGAAGGATAACTCTGATTCCAAACCAGGGAGTGGAGCCCCCTTAAGGTGGTTTGAGGCCCAATTTAACTTCCTTCTGACAGTTGTTGCCAGACGTATCACTCTCTGCTTTCCTCTGCGAGGCTGAGAGGGGATTCTGACGACTGGGCATCCCAGGATCTCCATACACTTTGTGAAGACTGAACAGAGGCCATTGATTCCTTACTTTTACTACCCATGAAACAGCCTTTGAAACCAACTTTACAGTAAAAAGCATGAAAATCTGAAACCATTACACTGTTTGACCATTTGACCAAATATGAATATTGTTAGAATTCATGATTTTATGAAGACGCTAGCGTTTATTGTTTTTCAAACTGTCCGCATGTTTTTATTTTGAATAAATATCTTCCTTAGTTTTCCTTTCTAGCACCCAGGGAAAATTGCATTTGGAAAAGTTGACTGTGATGCAGAGAGTAAGTACTTTTGAGGAAATCTTCCTCCTTAACCTCTTCTGTTATTGTCCTTCTCACTCTTGTTGCTTTTCACGCCATAAATTGAAGGTTATGGTTATGTAAAATATGGCAGTTAAACACAGCATATAAAGGCTCCAAAAAGTATAACTATACAGCATATTGGTTTGATATTAACACGATAATGAAGTTAAAAGCCATTAATTTGTTCTTTATCAGACACCTAGAATGTCAAATCTCTAAATGCACCTCAAAAATAAATTACAACGATAGTTTGGCACTTCGGATGCACTGATTCCATCGTACCTAAACGAATTCATGGTGCGCAATATTCTGATAAAGAACAAATCAATGGATTTTCATTTCATTATTGCATTAATATCTGGTCAATAAGTTGTATAGTTATACTTTTTGGAGCCTTTGTATTACTTTTTGGAGCCTTTGTATGCTGTGTTCAACTACCATATTTTACATCCATAAGACCAAGGATTACCATTACCTCCGATTTACAACTTGAAAAGTAACATGAACCCAAATTTCCATAAATTCATGTTTTATTATATTTAGCAATATAACATGTTATACATGAGAATCTTTTCTTGAAATGTTCCTTGAATTACTTGGTTGCTAGTTTTGTTTTTGTTAATATTTTACTTATGTAATTATTTTGGAAAAGTGGGAGACACTGACCTATGACGTTTATAAAGCTTCTTTGTCTACTATATCATGAGAGTTAAGATTAAAACATTTTTTATTTTTTACATTTTTAACATTGTGGTTATTTATCTTAAACATAAAATTAAAGCTATTAACTTTGTGCTTATTTTTCTTAAACAAAACATTTAATTTGACTGTTTTAACAATGTTTTCAAAAAATTAAAAAAAGAATTATTTCTCATTATTTTCAGCAAGTGTATCATCATCTTATCACATTAGTAAATACCCCACATTAAAGCTGTTTCGAAATGGCCAAGTGGTTAAAAAGGAATATCGTGGCCAAAGGTCTGTGGACTCCTTATCTGAATATATTAGAGACCAGCTGCGGGATCCTATTCAAGAGGTCAAGACTCTGGACGATTTAGATGAACTTGACGTAAGTGTAAAGTAATTTGCTGTAACTTTGGAGAAGAACTAACTTCTTAAAGTTTAAAATCAATTTTCTTGCAAATTTTGGTAATCCTTGGTCTTACGGATGTAAAATATTGTAGTTAAACACAGCATACAAAGGCTCCAAAAAGTATAACTATACAACGTATAGATAAGAATATTAACAGAATAGTTAAAAGCCATTAATTTGTACTTAATTGGAATATTGCATACCATGAATTCATTCAGATACAACAGAAACAGTGCATTAGAAGAGCCAAACTGTCGTCATAATTTCTTTTTAGGTGCATATAGAGATTTTTGACATTCTGGGTGTCTGGTAAAGAACTATATATGTTTTATAGTTATAGCTTTTGGAGCCTTGTGTTTAACTACCATATTTTACATCCGTAAGACCAAGGATTACCCAAATTTTTGTGAAGTAGTTCTTTCTTATTTTTCTCCTTTTTTTTTTTTTTTTTTTTTTTTTTTTTTAATTATTGTTAGATGAAGTATTATAAATCATTATTTAAATTTTGATGGCTACTTTTTACCTTAATCGTAAATTTTATTAGTTGCTTTTTATTTGCTCACTGCTGAAAGGTAATTGACCTGAGCAAAAATTGCGATAAAAAGCAAGCTAATAAAATTTAAGATGAAGGTAAAACGTAATCATAAAAATTTAAAGTTTGAGTGAAACGATCAGTTATATATTTTACTAATGTAACTTTTTAAAAATGCATATAACAATTATATTAAGAAACCTTATACCTCTCCTTTGTTAATAAATGAAAATAAAAGGAAGCTTTAATATGATAAATATTTGGGCGGGGGTAGTAAACTATGAATAGCTGTATAAAATGCAATTCGAAACAAACTATTTTAGAGGAATGATGTGGATTTATTTTCCTGTGTTATAAATTATACAGTTCTATAATGATTTTTGATATGAATGCAAGTTGATGAGACTGACCAGTTACGTCAGACATGGGCAACCTTTTTGGTCTAGCTGGCCACATAAGACATTTTTCGTCTTTATTTGAGCCACACATTCACTACATAAATGTCTATCATATCACAGAAAGCTTACTTAATTTCTATTTTAGACAAACCTATGAATTACAATTATTATATTATTGATTTGTGAAGCCAAAACAAGTGATTTTACAATATAAATTATAAAATTGACTTTCTGAGAAAAATTATGTAAGATTTTAAATAAATGTCTAGATTGGCCGTGGGTCACAAAAGTATGTTGCTGCGGGCCAAATCTGGTCCACGGCCAATGGTTGCCCATGTGTGGGTTAGGTGAAGTATACATTGACCATTAGAATTCTAGATTATCTTTGGGTAAAGAAGTAGCCCATGTCAGTAGTGCTTTTTTTCCTTTCCTGCTTTCTAACTAGTTAGAACAGTTCAAAAGCATGGATTAAAAATGAATTAGGAATTTACTTTTAAAAAGATTTTTAGTAATAAATATCTATTTACATAAGTGCATTCAATTAGGAAACCCTGTATCTTAAAGGGAGATAATTCTTTCTTTTAAAAATTGTTTGTAGAATGGTTTAAATTTCATTATTTCATCTGCAACTGAAGTAAAAATTAGGATGAAGTTATACAGCAAACCCTCGCTATAACAAATTTCAGCTTTAACAAACTCGTGGATTCATCCGAACTGACTTTACCAACAAAGTTTGATAAATGCGGTGAACACGTGGATAATAACAAACTTTCTTATGTACCGAACGAGGCTTGATAAAGAATTAATCACTGATTGAGCGTGTGCCAGGACTGATGGGCAACCGAACAGTCTTTGGATTTAACGAACGATGTTTGTTAAACGCAGCAAAGTACCGAACTTACGTCTTATTTACCGAACAAGGGGCAACCATCAGGAGTAAGAAACTTTCGGCTTTAACAAACCCCCCAATTAGTTTGTTATAGCGAGGGTTTAGTGTAATTCCATCAAAATCTTAATCTTTACCCATGTCGTCTTCAAGATCATGTGGAATAATTCAATTTATTTGATTTCTCTCTCCTCCGATTAGCAGTTCTTCTTATGCATACTACTATATTTTGGATGATTCTATTACAGACGAAAAAACGCAATATAATCGGCTATTTTGATACCAAGGAGTCTGACAGCTACAAAACATACATGCGGGTGGCCAGTCAGCTGCGAGATGATTGTCCATTTTTTGCTGTTTTTGGGTAAGTGTTTTCTGTAACATACTGAACCCCTTAGTGGACTGGTGTGGAATAACTGTTTAATTAGAACAAGCAAATTGGATTACCAGGGTTGTCAGATGTTTTTGCCACACAAGACCAAATTTGTATGGTCTTGGGACCAAATTAAGTAGCTTCAGTACCAAAATAATCAAATAACTTAAAATCCATCATCTGACTAAGCTTGCAGGAAAAATGGATTAAAATACATGGCAAAGTTTAACGAGTCAACCGTCAAAAATGGATTGCATCATTGTGACTGATTTGACCCATCACTGCTAAACAAGCTAACATTTGTTAGTTTTGTACTTACTGTATTTACTCGAATATAATTTTTGTAGCTAAAAAATCAGTAATATATTGTTATGATTTACGTATCCGGCCACCTGTGGCGGAAATGTAAGTGACCTCGATCACCTTGGGAGATGGATGTATTGCATCATTGTTGTAAACAGGAAATGGTTGTTGGTCATTGACACCATGAGACACCACGTATGCATTGGGGATCTATAAAGCAGAGCAGAAGAAATCATCCAAGCCTGGGAAGCGGACCGAAACCTCGACACTCAAAGAAGACAGACATCAGCGGAGCCGAAAGGCACGAAACCGCTGTCCCTGCTGAGGGGACAGCTTGGCTGTTCTCCTTGTCTCCTCTCTTCCACTCTTCACTATCTGGCCGACAAAGATGTATGTTATATGTAATAAAAATATGTCCAGATATTTTTACAAGCAAGTCTTCGGGTTTCCTTTCTATCCAAGCCCAGGACTTATGTATAGTGGGGTACTATACAACAATATTATGTTACCATATATTTTTTATTGTTCATGTATATTTATGTTGTATCATATCATTTGTGTGTTGGGAGTGTTATCTCTTGTAAATTTTCCTTCAGTACCAAATCTTTATTCTCGGAACCAAATAGCTTTGTTTAGTACCAAATTGTTCGATTTTGGTCTTGAAAAACACCAAATGGCAATCCTGTTACCCCCACCCCCACCCAACATTGTTATTTGTGCAGTCTGATGGTAGGGGTGGATGTACACCTGAGTTCTTCTTCGGTTCCTCTTTGCTTCCTTCTTTTACCTGTTAAAGATGGTGTTGAATAGGACAAACGAAAAGAAAATGCTGTCAGCTTGTATTGCTGCTTTCACGATACTGGCTTGCATCATCGAGCATAGTGTAGAGATCAGTCTCCTCCTTAGGAGGATTAATGCGATCACCACAAGAGGCTCTCTACATTATCCGCATTTAATTACAGCACCTGGTATACCCAGTTGATCATCTAAGCACCGACTATGCTTGACATTGCTTAACTTTGGTGATCATACAAGAACCTGTGTATCCAATGCGATTTGGCCATAACACATAATCACTGATGTACCTGTATATCTACTCGGTTTTGCTCCATGAAATACCTTTTTATTTGTGAGCCTGAAATCTTTTTTGACTAATACCTATACTTATTACCAAATAGTCACTCAATAGAAACCGTCATGTGACCAATGTCTTTTGGCAGCATGACTTTTGTTAAAATATTTTCCCAAAAAACAAGCCTGAATGCTGCCGGACACAAACTAAAGGACCAATTTACCATAAACTTACATTGCAAAATAAACCCGTCACTAAAAATCTACTTAGTGTGGAATTTTCAAAAAAGAAAAAAGTTTTTTCTAGACATAAGTAAATGTTGAAAATTTCAACTCTCTAGCTCCATTGGTGCAGCCTGTACGTGTGATAGATACACAGCCAGCCGACCATTTAAAAAACTGCAGAAACCTATGTTGACAGTAGCATAGAATTCATAGGGTCTAAATGGACTGGTATAACCTATTAAGGGACATTACAATTTAGTGCTTAAAAGGTTGACTTGCATGACAGAATATACAGTATGTGGTAAAAAAAATTTTCATAAGAGACCACTCTCAATGGAGCCTGGTGACGAAGACCCGGTTTCTGTTGAATGTGTCAGCTTAGTGATCCTTGCAAATTTCAAGTCTAGCCGAGACCAGGACTTTATTCTTACGACCACCCCCTTGGCAGGATGCAAGTCCACCAAAGGGATACCTCCACCCTAATCACACAGCTTAGAGTGTACTCAATTAGCTGCTGAGTGCACAGGGAAAATTGTCCAAATTAAGAGTTTTCAACACTCTTCGCTCGTATCTGGAATCGAACCCAGGACCTTCTGCGTGTGAGGCAGACATGCTAACCATTACACCACCCGAGCAGACTGGTAGTTATTATTGACAAGTGAAAGTTAGTATTTTCCAAATTTTGGTTTTTAGTTTTCATTCTATTTGCTGAGCTTTGTTCATTTTTTTTCTTTTTTCTTTCCAGAGCTGCAGCTGAGCCAGAGAGGACAAGTGGGGACACTATTGCCTTCCGACCACCAAATGTGAGTTGCTTTTCATCCACTTTTCATCTTTTCTTTATGAATCTAACTATAATAATACACCATGTGTATTTGTTTTCTGTCACACTTTTCTATGTCACCACGTGATGATGTAGTAAAAATAGAATTTTATGCTTTGTCAAACTTGATAAATATAAAACACCATAATTATTCAATGAATTCAAATTTTCTGGAGGAAAACACTTTTTAATTTGAGGAACGACACACGCACACACATATATAAAATAAAACCAGCATCCGTATACTAAATAGATTTGGACAATATTGTGGATCTACACAGTGACATAGGTGGGACAGTTGTGTACCGATATGCACTGTTGAGGGAACCCACGGTAACAAACCCCTGTATTGTCTTGTAATTTCCCCGAAACAGATCCATGGAAAGACAGCTGATGATCCCCTATATAAACTATGATCTATAGCAGTTAATTATATAAAAACATTTACATAAATAGTTGTAAAATCGAAATGAACAAAAAATATTTTTTTTTTAAAGCACAACACAACAAACTAAAACATATACACAAAAAAAAAAAGACTTTTTTAAACAGTGACGCTAGAATACATCTCTGTATTGGACTGTTCCAAAATTGTTTTGTATCTTTGCTTAATTTTACATTCAGTTTAATATTCAGGAAATATTGAACATAAACAAGAAAATGCTGTGCAACATAATGTCTTTGATAATTTATAATTACAATGCAATTGCAAAATTACTTGAAATCTGCCGTCATTTTTTAACAGCAAGTATAATCTAGTGATCAAGCAATGTTTAACAACTTAACCATCAAAAATGGATTGCATCATAAGGACTGATTTGACTGATCACTGCTAAAGAAGCTAACATTTTTTACTTTTGTACTTACAGTATTTACTTGAGTACTATGCCAGCATGGCACTGTTTGTTTGAGTTTTAGTTAAAAAAAAAGAAAAAACAATTTTATTTTTATTAAATGAAGTATTGTAAACCATTTTTAATTTTTGACTACTATTTACATTCATCCTAATTTTTAGTTAGTCTACTCACAATTTAACTAAGCAGTATCTGTTATGGTTTTAGTAAAAAAAGAAGCTATTTATTTTATTTATTTAGACAAAGTATTGTAAACCATTTTTATTAATTTTTAACTACTATTTACCGTCATCTTAACTTTTAGTTGTTTTTTTAATTACAATTCAACTTGGTTTTAGTAAAAAAGCTATTTTATTATTCATTTATTGTAAACCATTTTTGTACACATTGTGATTTTTTTTAAAAAAACAACTAAAAATTAAGATGAGGGTAAATAATAGTAAAAAATTAATAAAAATGGTTTACAATACTAATTGTACTTTATATTTAAAATTATATTCACGATCGCATTGTACTAAAGTAAGTACGGTTATTACGAAATTAAGTAATGTTAGCTTGTTTAGCGGTGATGGGTGAAATCGATCCCAAACATCGGATCCATTTTTGACGGTCAAGTCATTAAACATTGTCAAAATTCAATTTCTGATTTGTCGGACATTGAATAATTATATTTATTATGTTTAACAAAGCATAAAATTCTATTTTTACAACGTCATAATGTGATTTGTCTTCTATCATTTCAATTGAATTGAGAAAAACTAATGAACTTGTTTATCTTTATTTCTAGACGAGACGTCAGGAAAAGGTTTTTACTGGTGCTATTACAAATTATGATCATCTTCATCAATGGATCTTTGACAAATGTGTGCCTCTAGTCCGCGAAATAACTTTTGAAAATGCTGAAGTAAGTTTTTAAAAAAAGTCTTTTTAAAAGATTATGCTAAGATTTGTAAATCAGTTAAAATACTAATTTGAATAATTGTAAAGAATAATTAAGAAATTTTGGAAGATAAAGTCACTGTATCTTTTCCTTTCCCTTTTGGAATATACATTTTCACAAGATGACCTTGCTGACACTAACCATTTTAAGGTTTAGAAACCAAAAATTTACTTGTATGTGTTAAGAATGCATATTGTTCTTAACGGTTATATATTTTTAGTACTGTTTGTATATAAACTTCGGTCAAATATACATGCAAAAAAAAATATAAGCAGAGACATATTTTTCTATAAAAAGATAAACATTTCATTTAAGAAATAAAGAACATGCATGTTACAGAACATCAGTAAAGTTGGTTTCAATTCCGTTAAGATGTTGACAATATTATCAGTTAATATATTAGGCCCCCCCCCCACTCTCTAAATAAAGGTGCACATACAATCCAACAAACCCATGACAACCAAATTTGTATATATAAGGATATATAGATATACACAGAAAATTCAGTATTTCATAGCGACTCCGTCAGGCCATGAAATACTGAATTTTCTGTGTATATCTATTTACATATGCTCCATCCCTGATATTGAGCACTCTCTACTTATAGATAACTCTACGCTAAAAAAATAACAGTATAAGTATATATGTATTTTTTAGTACTAAGACTAGAGCAATCTTGTTTATTGCAATCCCTCAGTCATTTTATTGAATATTATGAAGGGGCAGGTTATAATTTTAAGGTGGTCATCCTATAAGGACCTGACCAATCTTCTCTGCAGCTATATAAAACTACTATATATTTACCGATGACAAAGGATTCCTGTAATTCCATGACCAAACATTTTACTTGTTCCTCATCTGTTCTGACCAGACTTTTGTGTCTTTTTTTCTTTTCTCCATTTCAGGAACTTACTGAAGAAGGTCTTCCATTCTTAATTCTCTTTCATAATCCTGATGATCATGAAATTGTAGAAAAATTCACAACAGAAGTATCGAGACAATTATTAGGAGAAAAAAGTGAGTAAAAACCACTGTTTTTCTACAGACTAGATCAGTGATTCTGAATGTGGGGTGCAGGCCCCACAAGGGGACAATTTGGAATTTTGGTATGAAGAGCAAAAAGCGTTCTGTGGCTCAAAACGGAGCCGTGTTTAGGCCTAACTGATTAATTCCTAATTACACAATACTATTGATTCCTAATTACACAATACTATTGATTCCTAATTACACAATACTATTGATTCCTAATTACACAATACTATTCATTACTAATTTTACTGTAGATTCCATAGTAACTAATGCTTAACTCATTAACTTTGTGTGGTATAAAAGCGATGAGGTAATTGCATTTGTGTTACTCAATTTCACGCAACTTTTAGTGTACCAAAATAAAAATTATTTTTAAAGAAAATTTATATAAAGATATTTTCTATAGTTTTAAGATTCAAATAGTTCTTCGGACGATTCAACTCCTTTTTGTTGTTTGTGTTGTTCACACGTTTCAGGTGTAATATCCGAATGTGATGGGGTAAACAGAACTTTTTAACTTCAAAGAAGCCACGCTTATAACATAGGATTGGGGAGTGTTTCTTTATCCTTGCCTTGTCAGGTTTGGATTTCCATACTTTGTTCCTGTTGAGTAGCGGAAGCCGCATTGGGTTGAACTCTGCACATTGTCTGACTAATACATTCAGTTGACATGTTGATATGTACTGCCTCTTTGATTCTGATGTTTCCAACAGCGTTCCCTGTCAATAATCTGGACATCCTCCCAGAGGGGAAAGTGAACGCTTTTCTCCCTCAAGACATGGTCAGCGATTCCAAACTTTAGTATGTCATCCTTAATTATGGCTTTTCTGTGCACCTCAAGCCTGACTTTGAGGGGGTTGCCTGTATCGGCCAAAATGTTGTATTAACAACACAAACAAGGAGTTCAGTCATCTGAAGAACTATTTGAAAATTCATATAAGTTTTATATAACAAAAAATAGAAAGAAATTACCTTTTTTACAAGGTTTTCAATATTTGGAGATATCTGAGATGCCTAATTATGAAATTAGGCATGCCATACAGACAGTCATAAAGGGTTGCATGTGGGCCGCTGGTTGCTCATACCTGAAGTAATATTTAACTTGTAATGTTATAGACTACTCGGTACTGGTCCTAATTGACAGTGGAACTCTTTGGTAACGGAAACAAAGTTTCTTAAAATTATTATGTTACCTAAAGTTGAAAGGGGGGTAACTTTGGTCAGTAGTTATTCCCCTCGATATTAACATTTAAATTTTCTTGCATGAAATTAAGAGTTAAACCAATTTCTTTTTCAGATAATGTAAATTTCCTAACTGCTGATGGCTTGAAATTCACGCATCCCTTACATCATTTGGGGAAGTCGACTAATGACTTACCCGTTTTGGCTATAGACAGTTTCAGACATATGTATCTCTTTCCACATTCTGTTCGTGAAAACTTAGAGTAAGTTCTTTTATTCTTTTTACTTCCTTTCCATATCTTTTCAGATATGTGTCAGTTGATGTATTTGTGTATCTTATTTTTTGTTGTTAGTAGCAACTGTGGCTAAAATTCATTTACCTCACGTTTGTGAAGATGAAATCTTACCCTGTCATGCCCTTAGCATGTAGCGATGTTATAGCTAGGTAATGTTTTAACAAAACAATATTTAATTTTGTAGAAACTTCTTTTTTGGCTGCTGAAATCTCTTGGTTGCAGGAGAAAAGAAAAAAAAGGTAAAGCGTCCGTCTCATAGACAACTCCCATTGGAGTATGAACGGCCGGTGACAGTCCTGGTTTCCTTTGCATGCATCAGCTTAGTGGTCCTTGCGAGTTTCAAGTGTTGCCGAGACTGGGGCTTTATTCCTACAAGTTTTTTATGACCACCCCCTTAGCAGGATGCAAGTCCACTAAAGGGATACCTCCACCCTAATTGCACAGCTTAGAGTGTACTCATTTAGCTGCTGAGTGCACAGGGAAATTTGTCCTAAGTTTTCCACACTCTTCGCTCATACAGGGAATCAAACCTGGGACCTTCTGCACGTGAGGCAGACGTGCTAACCATTATACTATCCGAGCTGACAGGAGAAAAGAAAGACAGCCAATTATAGAAACCGTCTCTGATAGTGAAATATCTCTGCCTTGTTCAGTTCTAGATGACTTTTATGTGAGTCGTAGCTTCCTCTTGGTATGCCAAGAGGTGAATAAAAATTTTAAGTTTTTTTTTAAATTTTGAAGTTTTAGAATTTTAATATTTATAACGTCTAAAACACTGAAATTGAAAATAATTTTCAATATTTTTCATTTTCATAGTTTATTGTAAAAACTTTGAGTATATTTTTTTCTTTTCTGGAGAAATGGTTCTTGCCACTCATGAGTGCAGAATGCAGAAAATATTCATTACTACAAGTTTGAATTCACTTTGCTTTAAATTTTAAACAAAGGTTAATGACAACAACTTTCATTAAAACTAGGGCAGTGGCAATTCCAAAGGTGCATGTTTGGAAGGGCCTGGACTTGTGTGGAGCAGCCTGCCATAATTGTCATGTAAAATAATTTTCTGTTTGTCATACAAAACTATGGCTTCAAAATATTAGTTTTAGATATTTTATATCTAAATCTAGCTCTACTGCCATTTAGATATTTTATATCTAAATTTAGATCTACTGCCTATTTAGATATCTTGTATCTAAATTTAGATCTATAATTTCAGATAAAATATCTATAATCTGTAGTTTTCTTCAATTATATTTAGATGTTTGTCATTGAATTAAATCAGCATATCTACCTTACTTTATCCATTTCGTTCTTTAGGAAATCTGGATTATTGAAACAGTTTATTGATGATTTGCACTCTGGCAAACTCCATCGGGAATTTCATCATGGACCAGATCCTACGGAAGCACCCAAGGTAACAGATGTAAGTGTTCCAGCTTTCTCGACGCTTAATAGCTTTCAATTCTGCTGGGCTTTCAACTGCCCGTGTCAGCAGAAGTTAAATTCTTTTTTCTCTAGACTAAAATTTTCTCTTATCTTTTTATAAGCAATATAAATATATGTATGAAATTCAGAGAATGGATAATTTTATATCCGACAGAATATAATTATAAAGACATTTTTAATTGGGAACCTATATTTGCTCGGCACCGATTTGACCCGATTGTGAAACCTGCAGCCTGAATCGTGTAAATAACGAAAACGAGCGGTGTGTGGGTTTGATCCCCACTCAGTGTTCGTTTTTTTTTAAAAATCTATTTATGTTCCCAATTAAAACTGTCTTCATAATTATATTTTGTCTGATAATAAAATTATCCATTCTCTGAATTTCAGACATATATGTATAATCCTTATAAAAGGATAAGAGAAAATTTTAGTCTAGAGAAAAAAAAAATTAAACTTCTGCTGCTGACAAACATTAAAAATGTCTATAATTATCACATATATGTATACATATGTGTGGTCCATGAAGGTGTAAGTAACAGCTTAAGACAAGGGAAGAGAGGCTGATGAATGTAACAGCAGATAAGAGGGAGTGAATAGATGCAACCTCTGCAGTAGACTGTACCACTCCCGCATAGGTCTTTTCAGTCACAGACGGCGCTGCTCCAACCTAGCAATCAGCCTTGGCTAACAGAGGCCCAAGATGAAGGTGTAAGTTGTACAAGTGGAATTCAGTACATGGGCCAGAGAAGTATCTTTCAATTGATGTTCAATATTTGCTTAACTTTGTACAGATTAACTTATAACATGTACAAAAGTGAGTCAATTCAGGCTTCTAATTTTAATCTCATAAAACTAGTATTCCTAGGGAAATTACAAATCACCATCACCCATATATGCTGTGTCTTAAAACAAGCAGGCAGAAACTTTTGACCAATTTAGTATAAACTTACATTGAAAATTGAACCCCCCTCAAAAAACTGGAGGGGAATTTTCAAAAAACAAAAAGAAACCATTTTCCCTAATTATTGAGGTGTGCATTTGTTTTTGTTTTTTTAAGCAAAAAAAAAAAGAACACTTATGCATTGGGTAGAATATTTAAAAAGAAACCTGCATAAAGATTTTAACTGATATTTTATGAAAGTTTTTATCAAGTCATCATCCCATAAGAAGGTCCAAATTTAGGGTTGGTAAAAATATCAACAGTTCATGTTTAATTAGAACTTATTCCTGAACTTAGATTCCATCATTATCAGTGACTTCTTTCCAATGATTCACAAACTTCATAATACTTTTTTGGGTAAAAATCTTGGTTTGGGGGAAAAGAATTTAGAGAGGGTAGTTTCCAGCCCTTCATGTTTTTGAAGAACTAGTCCATCAAGATGGTTATGTAAACTGTGAAATAGGAATCAGATGGCGCAATATCTGGAGAATAAGGAGGGTGTGAAATTGTTTTCCCAGCTGTGATGTCCGACGAGTTCATAGCAAACAATTAATAGCTGTATATATTTCATAGCCAACTTTTCATAGCAGGATAAAATTCATGGCTGTATATCGTGGATCTGATGCCGCTAATCTATGAAACTTATGAAATGATGCTATGTAAAGTAAATAATTTAAGTATGTATTCTTAATTGTTTTTAAAACGTAATTTTTTCGGATCTATGAGATTATTAACCAAAAAATTAGATTTAATTTTTATGTTTTTTTCAAAATCGAATCGTATACAACCATGAATATCCTGATATGAATTGTATATGGCTATGAAATATATATGGCTATTAATTGTTTGTTATGTATGTTCCATAATCCCATTGCTGTATAGGGCCTTGCACTATCATGATGGAACACCACACCTGTGGATTTGATCAAACTAAACCTTATTTCCTTCAAAGCAGTGTTTAAACGCTCTAACTGCTGACAATAGATATCTGCTGTAAACGTAACATTGACTGACAGCGACTCAAAGTGGACCACACCAACACAATCTCACCAAAACTTTCAATGAATGGAGGTCCATTTTGGGTTGTGATGTTGCCTGTTTATCTCCACTAAGACATTGTCTGCATTTCTTATATTCTTGTAAAATATCTATTTTTCATCACCAGTCACTAATTTGTCCGAAAATGGTGAGATGCGTTCACAAGAGTACAAAAAAGTGCAGATGTCCACTCTTGCTATACAGTTGGCATCTATGAAATCTTGTTGAATCCATTTTTCTAAGTTTAGGCACCTTTCCAAGTTGTTGCAGATACCAGTGAACCGTTGAGTGGCTTGAATTCAGGCTTTTAACTAATTATTCAACCATAACAGCATTATTTTAATTGAGTTCAGATAAAAGCAGGTCATTGTTAAACTAAATGGACCGACTTGTTTGTGGTGCATCTCTTAAGCTGAAGTCACTTTTTCTAAACTTTTCAAACTATCTTCGGCAATTTCATTTGTATAAAGAGTCTATCCCGTAAACACCATGGATATTTCGGGTTGCTTCTTCAGCATTATTGCCTTTTCTAAACCCACAGAGTATTACAAGTCTTATGTGTTCTGTAAACAGGAGAATCAAGTTAGTAACTGAATTGTACTGTGATAGTATAACTTTCTCATTTAAAACTGTATAAACACATACTTGCATGTATTATCATTTAGGCATTTTAGAACATAGCAATAGATTGAATGATATTTTCTATCAGATTTTGGACATTACTTACGGGGATGACCTGTAGATATAAGTTGTCCATTTTATCCAAAATAATCTTCACCCATTCCCTGTTCCTAATTATATTGTCAACATATTTTTTCTCCCAAAGAATTTTGAAATACTGGAATTTTACCATCTTATGTAAAAAAAATAGTACAAGTATAAATAATTTTAAGAATAACTTAGATACATTTAGATCATCTGGGATAGAAAATAAATTAATAGGGCAATTTTGGGAGTTATCAGCTGAAATATATAGAAGAATTTAGGAAGAAAAATAATTTTTTAAAAATATGTGCCTGGTAAATGTTTCTCTGTACTGATAAGCTTGTAAATTCTTTTTTATTAAGTTCCATACATTTTTATCACTTGAATTAATGTTGAATACATATTTTTAATGTAAATTGTATACAGAGATGCCCATAGACACTTTTATTTAATAAATAAATATTTGGCTGATAATCATGTTAATCTTGTCCAGTGTTTGGGACATTTGCATTGAGTTCTTTTAATTTTCTAGCAACCATTTTTTGCTATTATTCTTTTCATAAGGTTTTTTATGTTATTAAATGTTTTATCACCTTTTTATTGAAATGTTTTTATTTCAACATAGATAAGAAATATACTATCAAATAGAATTCTTTTGTAATTATATATATATATATACAAAATGTCATTTTATTTTTTTCATAAGTAAATTTCAAATTGTGGGGTTTTCTCCAAGGCCTTTAAATAAGGTTTGCCAGATTTGGCCAAAAGGGGAGATAATCCAAGGTTTCTTTCCAAGACTTACCCACTTGATATTTCGCTAAATCATTGCATAGAATACTTGGGTTTCTTTGTGACTTAGGAGCATCTTTTACTAGCTTTAAATAAACAAGTGTTCTGATTTGTGATTTTCAGAATTAAAACGTTTTTTCCAGTCATTTTACAAATGCAAAATTTATCTTTTATTTCCAGGCCGGGCCAGACCAAGCTAACATTCCACAGAGCAATGACAAACAGCCAACCAGTCCACCAGAATCTTCATTTAAAAAGTTAAAACCATCCAGGAACCGTTACACAATAGTGAGAGATGAACTATGAGCCTGTCAATATTGTAAAAAAAAAAAATAAGAATAAAAAACAAAAACACCCAAAGAAAAATAACATCACTTGTTACACCGATTCCTAATGTACGATGTATCAGGGGCCCCCCCTCCCCAAATTGCGAAACCAAACCAAAAGGTGGATCTGGGAAGGTATGGCACTAACGGGGAGAAAAAAAAAATCAAGAGAAATATTTTTCAACAACTTTAAAAAAAATTTTGTTTTTATTTATCTTTTTTTCTCCCTCTTCCTTTAATATCTGCTAGGAAAAAAAAAAAACAAATTGAGAGAAAATAAACAAAAAAAAACAAAACAAAATGCAAATCTTATTTGGTGCAATTTAAGTGCAGACCAAAAATGCATTGGAGTAATTTATACAGGACATTTTTATAGAATTGGGTAAACATATTTCAATACGTTCAGGTTCTCAATATTTTCCATTTGTTCCTATGTTTGTTTTCATCTTTGAAAAAATGTATCGTTTAACATTCTCTCTCTCTCTCTCTCACATTTTCCCCACCCTCACCTTAATTTTTATTCAGGAATTGCATTTATTCATAAATTCTCTGTGGAAAGGGAAATAGAGCAGATCTAGTCGTTTGCTTTTTCTGTTTATTTTTTTTATTAGTTGTCTCCTCTTTTCTTTGTTTCGGCGTCGGTTATCTCCCTGGGGATTTTCTCCAAGGCCTTTAAATAAGGTTTGCCAGATTTGGCCAAAAGGGGAGATAATCCAAGCATTATCCCCGAAACTTACCCAAAACAGGCATTGGAATAGCGTCAAATTTAGAAATTGGACGAGTCTGATATTGAATCTGAATCTCTGACTTGACTAGCTCAATTTTCCATATTCAATGTTCTTCCAATGGTTGTTTTGTGTAAATCTGAGATAAAGCTTGGATTGTCCCTCCTTGTAGCCAAATCTCACAACCCTTCAAATTTATCAGTTGTCATCGCCACTAAAATTCGTTCAGGACCATTTCTTTCGTTCATTTATCAGTTTTATTTTATTTTTTGCATAAGTCGACTCCGTTAATTCTTTTTCCACCCGATTGGTCATTTTTGTTATTTGCTTTGTTCCTTTCTTTTTCTCTTAGTTACTCTCTTTATTAAAGTTTTTTTTTTAAATGTTAGATTTTTTTTTTTTTTTATGTATT
>VCCN01004231.1:2254005-2266956 GCA_006491835.1 Architeuthis dux | reverse complement strand
TTTTTAACCAGTTAGCTAAAAATGAAAAATTCTAGCCACTTTTAAGCCATTTATTTTCATAATACATTTTTAACCAAATTTATCTAGAAATGAAAAATTTTAGCCACTACCAGCTATTACTGTGATAATAATCTAGCTACTCTTAGTCATTATCAGCTATTTTTAGCCATCAAAATTATGAAATGTTAAGTACCCTATTAATTGTTTAAATTTTATTTGATTATACAATATTATTTTTAAATATATTTAATTTCGCTTTTTATATAATCTATAAATTGATATTTGTTGATTATCTCTTCTTATTTTGATATCCCCACCTACAGTAAGTATGTAAATGAAATATCAATTTATGGATTATATAAGCTGTAAAATTATACAGTATTAATATTTTTAAATAATAATGTTTAAAAATTTATTTTAATAAATAATTAATAGGGTACTTAATTCATACGAAGGCTCCTGAAATGTTTTCGAGCATACTTAATATTTTTAGCTGGAAATGAAAAAATCTAGCTGGTTTAACCATCAAGGGGATAACTTTTTTGCAATCTTTAGGCAAGTGATTTTAGTACTGAATAAGCAAGTTTAACCGCTTTTTATGTGGGATCTGTGGCTACAACACCTTTTCTTTCTTTTACTATATATTTAGTGAATAAACCCTGTTTGAATGCTGAAAAACAAAGCTTTGAGTGGCCCTAATATCTAACTAATTGAAGAAATCTGTGTGTGCACACTGCAATTACTCGACAACTGTCTATTGTACTAAGTGGACATTAGCCAGATATATTAGTCAACACGCAGTGCAGTGTCAAGTTTGAGTTGTTTTGATTAGCGGTCCTTAAGAAATCTATTTAAAAAAAACTACAGATTATAAATCTTTCGTCTAGATATAAAATATCTAAATTGGCAACACTAAAAGAAGTAACTGAAATAATTCGAAGCCATAGTTTCATACGACAAGCAGGGAATTATTTTACATGACAATAATGGCAGGCTATTCCACACACCATAAAGTCTGGGCCCTGCCAAACATGCACCTTTGGAACCAGCAAAGTAAGTGTTTCGTGGTATTGCATTGAATATAAAGCAACACAAACAATGGCTATAGGGAGACAAACAGGCTGAAGTGCAAGCCAAGATGGACCTCCATTCAAGGAAAGTTTTGGTAAATGTTTGGTGGGATTGCATCAGGGTGATCCACTTTAGAGGTTTGCTGTAACTGGTAGAAACTCATTGTCAGCAGTTAGTTTTTAAACACTGCTTTGACGGAAATGAGGTTTAGTTTGATCAAACCACAGGTGTGGTGTTCTATCATGATAATACAAGGCCCTATATACCAAAGATCTCATCTGAAAAGATTAAGAACTTCAGCTAGGGAAAAACAATTCCACACCCTTCAAATCTTGCGCCATCTGATTCCTATTTCACAGTTTACATAACCATCTTGATGGACTAGTTCTTCAAAAACATGAAGGGCTGGAAACTACCCTCTCTAAATTCTTTTCCCCCCAAACCAAGATTTTTACCCCCAAAAAGTATTATGTAGTTTGTGAATCATTGGAAAGAAGTCACTGATAAGGATGGAACCTAAATTAATGAATAAGTTCTAATTAAACATGAACTGTTGATATTTTTACTAACCCTAAATTTGGACATTACTTATGGCATGATGACTTGATAAAAACTTTCATAAAATATCAACTAAAATCTTTATGCAGGTTTTTTTTTAAAAATTATTCTACCCAATGCAATAATATTTTTATTTAATTTATAGTAATAAAATAAGTAATATTTTAATAAAAATGAAGATTAAAGTCACCTTTAATAGTGAGAATATAACTGATTAGCCAGCCAGTTTTTTTTTTCTGGAAAACTTCATCCAAATTGCCAATACTTAAGGCACATATAGTAACCTTTTTGAAAATGGTCACTTTTGATAAGAGTGTTTTGACCAGCATTTTGTTGTCTCAGGTTTGCCAGAAGGGGAGATAATTATGAGCTTTATCTCCAAGACTTACCCAACACAGGCATTGGAATAGCATCGAATTTGGAAATCGAGAGAGTCTGGAGGCAGGGGTTCAATACCAGTCTCAGGCTGGTATTGAATCCCTGCCTCTTGAGCAGTGTTGCCAATTTAGATGTTTTTCATATGACAGATTTATTTTGCAGGACTTAGTGTTCCTTCCAAACATGGACCTTTTGGAATGGGCACTGCCCTAGTATAGCATAATTCCCAAAAAGTTGCTATTTAGATGATTTTTAATAAAATATGTATATTTTTATTTAATTTATAGTAACAAAATAAATGTTGATTAAGATCACATTTAATTTATTAATGTAATATATATCTAAAATCTAGGAAATATGTGGAGAATCTAGATTTTTTTTTTTGGACTCCACTTTACATGTAAACATGAAAATAAAGTTGGCAACCCGGCCCTTGAGGCTGGTACCTCTGCCCCAGACTAGCTCGGTCTTCAACTTCAACACCAACACCATTCCAAATACCTGTGCTCCACGACAAAGCTTGGATTATCTCCCCTTATGGTCAGGTTGGTTTCTGTGCTATTTGTCAATGGATTATGAGGTCAACAGTCTAATCACTCTCTCCTGGTGTCTCTATATAAAACGGGTACACATACAACTAGTGGGGTCCAAAGACAAAAGTTATTTCCCTTGAATATACATCATACACAAAAATTGTCTTTGATTGCGTAAAGGAAGTTAAATAAATTTCTTTTTTAAGACTAAACAATTTAAGTAAAGGATTATTTTTGACAATGTCAAGATATTCAAAATGGATGGATACAGTTGGTTTAGATTATTATACCCCGCTACCCAGGAATCTGCAAACGTTTGTTTATGCTTTAAAAATGTGTCCTTGCGTGCTGCAGACTCTTTCCCATGGGGAGGGGGTCGACTTAGTTCAGTGATGAGAATGATAGGCAGCTCAAATCGGTGTGGCTGCTGGAATTGGTAATGAGCAAAATGCTGAGGTGATTTCAACTATGATTGGCTGACTCCACAAAACAAATACTTGAATAAATTACATCTTTGGTAATAGAGCAGCATAAAATATTTTTAATGTCTTAACACCAAACAATTTTATTTTAGTTTTTGATTATGAATTTTAATTTAACAACTTCAATCGTAAACTTTCATCCTCCAACAATATTTTGTTTAATTCCCTAAAACTTGAATTAAATTTTGTTAAATCATTAGTTCCCCTTTCGAAGTTGTTGGATGAAATTTTACAATTGAAGTTGTGATAAACTCATTTCTGTCCATATAAATTAAAATTCATATGGGAAATGAAAGGTCAGTCTATTAATTTCAAAATCAAAAAGTAAACAAAATTGTTTGGGGGGGTTGAGATATTAAAAATATTTTACACCATTCAAGCAGAAATTGCAAATTTACGCTGGTCTATTACAAAATATTTCATGTAATTTAATCAAAAAGATGAAATGTAGAATTCAGACCCCTTTAATTATAAAAGAATGTGAAGAAATAGTATCACAAAATTTTTATCAAAACAAGGATTGTGTAATTAAATAATTGGTGAAGACCAAAAATGAATTTTTTGGATGGATTTAATTTGGGTCCCCAAAAACATTGTGCCCCAGAATCTTTTTATTTTTATGAAAGAATACACAATTTTTCTGAAAAGTAACAAGGTCAGAAAGCAAGGGAAAATACAGGGTGATTCAGGATAATGGGACCAATAAAAAAAAAAATACTGCATGGCAAACATTTCCAACCAATTGGATCTCAAGGTTTGGAGTTGTTGAATGACCCACAAGGTCTCCACACCTTTCTCATCTGGCTACCATCATGGAGATACAAGCAATAGCAACACACACACAAAGTGATGCAGAACTTGCACGTGAGAACATAGGAATGCTCAGAAAATAATGGAGGGCATTTAAATGTTATTTTTTAAAAATAAATATTTGATCAAAACTTGTAACAATCCTTTCAAATGACATGGGTTTTTATTAAAAAAATTAAACTTTAGAGTCATATGGATTTTTTATTGACCCATTAATCCCAGATCATACTTTAATGTGTATTTATATAAACAAAGAAATGTCAAAGGAATGCTGGAAACTTTTGTATCAACCTAATAACACAAGTCACTTGCAAAATACATTAAAGTAGATCTTCAGTATTATCAGATAAACAGGAAAAAAATGTCAATGCAATTTATCTCCATCCTTCAAAATACTCAACTCTTATAAAATCAATCTTTATTATTATTGGATGAAGTATTGTAACACCACTTTTTATTAAATTTGACAAGTTTTTACCTTCATCCTAATTTTAGTTATTTTTATAGAACTTATTAATTTGGGCCATGTACATATGTACAAGTGCTGTCATTCGTTGCCATAGAAATGATGGTCTGAATTAATAAGTTAATAGTAAAATTTAATAAAAAGTGGGATACTTAACTCTTAGTTTCATAAAAGAAAATTTAGATGTTATTAACAAGGGAAATAACTAAGTTACCTTCCTTTCAACAAGGTAAAGTTTGAGATTCCATCTGACATACAAGTGTAACAAACATGGTTTCCACAATAGAATAGCTGCAAGGAGTGGCTTCTAGCAGTGTATGACATTAAGATACAACAACAAAACAAACAAACAGTAGAGAATGCAATAAGAGTTTTATTTTTTGTTAGTTCCAGCTTCTTGGCTGACAAAGATGAGCTGCTATGTACATATGTACAAGATGGTAAGAGGATGGAAAATGGTCAATAATTGGCAAGGAATCATCATCGCTGCTTGTTCTGAGCTGCTTCTTTACGAGCCGCATCTTGCAGCAATTGGGTGTCACACTCATCTGCTGGTAGCTGCACATAACGCACCACTGAGCCCCGAATGAAACAGTTCTTCACTGATAACTTAAATATAAAGAAAAATTTGACGAACATTAGAGAGAGTAAATGGCAATTTGGTTGATTCGTAGAATATGTCCGTAAAGGGGAGATAACTTTTGTTAGCCTCAATCCACTAACAATTAACCACTTTTTTTTTATTTTAAATGGCACACAAAAATAAGAACTTTAATTAAAAAAAAAAAAAAAAAAAAAAAAAAACTTCAACATTTCACACTCAATGTTAAAAAACGGCACACAAAAACAATTTAATTTTTGTTTTTCTTTCAAGGGGGCGATAACTCCTTAAAAATTAAAATGAATTAGTGAACCCTCGTTAAAACGGAATAATGGGTGTCCATTTTAACCGATTGTCTGAGTTAATACTGTATACGATATTGGAAACTATACTGATCATGATACATCCTATAACATAAAACATATATATTATGAAATTATTAAACATATAATGAGGTTAATTAGTTCAGGTCTAATTAATTAAGATCTGACTCCTCTGAAAATCCCTAAACAGTTATAAGTTTGTTTAAAATAAAGTTTTATTGAAATCGGCTCATTAGTATATTTTTGGTGAAATTTCCAAATGCAAATTCTACTAGTTCACAAGTGTAAACAAGTTTTCAAACCCGATTATCTCGGGTTTTATGTGGTCTACAGAAATAATTTTAGTGATAATTTTCTACAATCTTTCCTTTATTAACAACAGATTATTATGATGAAATTAATAGATTTCAAATTACAGACATTTTCATTGACACACAGACGGTCACTTTCTTAATTCAGATTTTGTCTATTTTATCCAATATCCAGCTTAACAAAGGTTCACTGTATCTCCATTTTACAGGCACATTCTTAGACTCTGCTTTCAAGTCATTACAAAAACAAAAATTAAAAAACATTAAAAAGAAAAACAGCTGGAAAAAATCCTTAGTGATGACCAAGTCTAAAGATTCTTCTCATTATTCTGAAATATACCAAATACAGAGATGTACATTCTAGGATTCATTATAGATATTTATTGTCTAAAACAAACTTTGCCATGAAGCCAGAATTATGGAGCATCAAGTGGAAACAAATTTACTGACTTACAAGATAAGTAAGCCAAGAATCACTTGAATTTAATTTTTTGACACTTATTATCTAAATAAATCTATTTGAAACAAAGGCCATTGGAGTTGAAAAACACTTTTTGTAGTGAAGTAGTTAGTGCACAGGTTTCACAAGTCACTAAAAATGAGTTCAATCTTTATTAGATCAAGAAATATGACCTTGTGCTAAACCTGGCTTTCAGTTCATTAACAGGGTTGCCAGAAGGGGAGATAATTCAAGCTTTATCCCAGTCTTACTCAACATTTTGACTTTACCCTCATCTTAATTTCAGTTGTTTTTTTTTTTATATACAACTTTCAATTCGGGCCACTGTTTCCACGGCAAAGAATAACAGCACATTTTGGATAATAAAGAATAAGCCTTTGGTGAGAATCGAACTCACACCCTTATTGCCAGAGGGAGTCTAGTTTACGCCTAGCTGCTTTTACCAATCGGCCACGAAGACTTCATGGATTAGCAGAAGCTGATTTACACTTTTAAACTCAATCCTTACAGCCAACCCTCAGTTGTATATAAAAAACAACAGAAAATAAAATGAAGGTAAAAACTAGTCAAGTTTGACTAAAAAATAATGTGTTACAATTACTTTATCCAATAATAATAAAGATTGAGTTAATATTACTTTCCTTCGGATTTTAATCTTTAATGAATCCTGCTGTCCTCCCGACTCCCTGTCTATCCCTTCTTTTTCTCAAAACATTTCATGCACGTGTTTATCCTATCGTTTCTCTTTCTTTATAGCTTTCCCTCTCATCCCTCGCCATTTTTACTTCATTTATTTCTCTTATATTATTTCATTTCATTTCATTCTTCTCGAATTTATCCAAAAAGTCAAGGAAAGAAAATCCTTTTATTCATTCATTTTCTTATTTTTCAAACATTCGTAAAATGGCCATTGTTAAAACAAAACAAATTTGGTGGGAATTATATATATTTCAAATAGTTCTTCGGGAGATTGAACTCCTTGTTGTTAACACAACGTTTCGACCGATCCATTTTTTGGGCCTTCTTCAGGTGTAATATCTGAGTGTGATGGGGTAAACAGAAGTTTTTTTTAATTTCAAAGGGAGTAACCCTTATAACGTAGGATTCAGGTGTTTCTTTGTCCTTGTCTTTGGGTCTGTTACCCCTTTGAAATTAAAAATAATTTTAAAAATACCAAGATTTGTCCTCGATTTTCAGGTTTCTGACCATTGTTTTGACCTGGTGGGTGCAGATATAATGTCATAGCCAATGAGGTTTTACCTTATGAAGGTGTGGTATTGCTCTGTGTAGACAAGTAAAGGGGTGTTAGGATTCATCCGGAGACCTCAAGACCAGCGCTCTTATATCCTTGTGAGGACCAAGAGAATTCTTTAGGTGTTCCTACCCACACATTTGCATGTGTGGTATTCCCATATTAAACCGACCTTGTGTTATGGAGGATGGGAAAGATGGGCACCCACTTGTTTATAGAGGAAAGAAGTCTCCCTTTATGTGTTGTATAGCAGGGTGAATGTCCTGGACTTGGATAGAAAGGAAACTCGAAGACTTGCTTGTAAACATATCTGGACATATTTTTTATTTCAGAGTATACATCTTTGTCGGCCGGAGAGTGAAGAGTGGGAGAGAGATAAGGAGAACCGCCAGTCTGTCCCCAACAGGGACAGCGGTCTCATACCTTTTGGTTCCACTGAGGTCTGTCTCTTCTTTTAGTGTTGAGTTTTCTATTCGGGTCTGCTTTATAGGTTTCTCTAACGCCTACGCAGGTGTCATTCACATCACAATATACCTATTTCCTAAGGTGACCGGGGTCACTTACATTTCTGCACTGGTGTCTGACCCCAGAATAACCTTTTCGTTGCAGGATATAACATATGGGGTTTAAGATTTCTCCATAATTTATGATTTTGTAAAGGGATAAAGGACTCCATTGAGGTTCGTCATCAACAACAACAAATGCAAAGACCACCTTTAGAAGAAGAAAAAAACGAACATTTATTCCTTCTAACAAATAAGAGAAAATGATGGGACGGCCTCCAATCCAGCATGTGGAGAGCTCCAATATATGAGAGACTATCTTTGGATCACCAGTGTCACATCCTGTTCTTGTTGGGGTTTGGGTAAATAGGAACATACCAACCCATTGACTCGTTCGATTCCCAAATTCAACACTAGTCCAATGCATGTGTTGGGTAAGTCTCTGAGATAAAGCTCGGATTATCTACCCTTCTAGCCAAATCTCACAAACCTGTGCCATTCTAATTTAATCTTAGTAAATATCAAGATCGATAAAGACAAGAAAGCAAAAAATAAATAATTACAAAAAGAAACTAGCATTCCAAGGGAAATTATCAATCACCACCACCCATATAAACTGTTAGGGGTGATCAATGAATAAGTTACTTCTCTCGCCTTTTGTTGGGCACTAAAAAGTTGAAAAAATTGAAACCCCCTCTAAAAACAAAAAAATCATTTCCCCTACTAAATGTGTGTCTGTGTCTGTGTGTGTGTGTGTGTGTGCATGAACAGTTAGGGCGGAGCAAAGTCTGGATACATATAAATGTCAGAACACATGAATAACCTAAACCCAGCAATAAACCAGTGTTGTGGGTAGCGGTGATTAAAAATAGAGTTATTTTGCAATTGTTAAAAAACAAATCTAGATGACTGTTGGACTTACCATGTGGGGATATTTTTCTGGATCTGTTACACTGATATCTGTCAGTTTGATGTTCAAAAACTGATCCACAGAATGAAGTGTGCCACAAATGCTGAAATTTAAAGAACACAACTTGACACACCAGAACAAAAATAAAAGAATATGAAGACCCCAACTTAAATTCTAGGATTCTTTTGTTCAATCTATAAACAGGTAAATTCACTCAGAAAGGTGGTAAAATTCATTATTATGGAGCAACCAATGTGAAATGAACTCAGTATTTGCTTTATAAAACACAGAACAAATGGAGAAATCACCCAATGAAGAGTTACAATAGCAGCAGCAGTTTGGTCCTATTGCACTCATTTACATGCGTTACTTTTTATCCCTTCCTCTTGTTAATACTACTAGTCCTCAATCATAAACAACCCCACCCCCCTGCAACATTTCATTAACGTAAGAGAACTAGTAGTACTAAGTAGGTTAGAAAAAAAATACAGCCTTTTTTCAAATTAACATGACAGGAATAATTATTTATTTTTATTATCAGATGAAGTATTGTAACCGATTGTAATGATTTTGACTACTATTTACATCCAGCTTAATTAAGTTTTATTTTATCACAACTAAACTCTGGTCGTCGCTCAACAGAAGCAAGCATACAACGCTAATTGGAAATAAAGAATAAGCTCCTGGTGAGATTTGAACTCATGTCCCTCTTGCCAGAGGGAAGCCTGGTTTATGTCCAGCTGCTATGAACACTTAGCAGAAGTCAAATCTTACCTTTTAAACCTATACTCTTGTATAAAGTAAACTTACGTCCGTCTGTCTCCCGCTGACGGTCATTTTGGAAGTTTTTTCTGAGTACTTCCGCATTGGAGCGTGCACGCGAGGAAGACATTACAACACAAAGTGAGAAAGAAGGTAAGCGAGTTCGTCATTAGCCAGTACACAACAACTCTTCACTCAAAATGTATTATTCCAAATGGAGTGGAAAGTCATATTCATTTGAAACTTACACAAAAAGAAAAGGTTTGTTACTTTTCACATCGTAAATTAGAGATAATGGTAATCCTTGGTCTTATGGATGTAAAATAGAGCAATTAAACACAGCATACAAAGCTCAAAAAGTATATTTGTACAACGTATTGATCAGATATTAACAGAATGAAGTTAACCCTTATAGAAAACTAAAGAAACCTTTGGTGACAGTTTTGGTTGACGGTAGTGTTTTTTGCTATATGGTCTTAAATTTTGCTATATAAAAGCCATTAATTTTTTTCTTTACCAAACATCTAGAACCTCGAATATCTCTGGATATGCCTCAAAAAGAAATTAAGATGACAATTTGGCATGTCGGATGCACTGTTTCCATCATACCTAAATGGATTCATTGCGAGCAATATCCTGATAAAGAACAAATTAATGACTTTTAACTTCATTATTGTATTAATATTTGATCAACATGTTGTATAATTATACTTTATTGAGCCATTGTATGCTGTTTTTAACTGCCATATTTTATATCCGTATAAGGATTATCATTACCTCCAATTTACAATTGTGATAAAAACAACTAAAAAAATTAAGAGGTAGTCAAAATAGACTACCTCTTAATTTTTTCTTAGTTGTTTTTATCACAATTCAATGAACCAAAGAAAATTAGGATTATAGATTAGACAGACCCAAAAGTGTATTAATTTAGAGATAATACCACCAAAGAGAATGTTGTAAGTCTTAAAACCAAAAGTTTGCAACAATATTTCATTTAATAAAACAAAAAATGAGCGAAGGATATGAAAGTTTAAATTTACCTGAGATCATTTTTCAGTTCTACGACAACATCTTTACCAACCAGGGATTTGAAGAAAGAGTAGAACAACTGCAGAATAAACAAAAACAAAAACAAACTGACAAAGAGTAAGATTAATAGACATGAATATTGGACAAAAAAATAACAGGAGACGGGGGTCATTTCTTGGCAGATATTCCTAAATAAATAAGGTGGCTCTGGCCACATCAATGAGGCATTTCCACACAGTTAAATTCAAATCATAAAACACTGATCTACTTGAATTTTAAATATTATTTTGTCGCAACAGTATTCTTTTAAATATAAAATTAGCAAATACTAATTTCTAAGCAACAATTATATCAACAATAGAAAGTGTTAATCTTCACTCATTTGGCATTACCTTTCATCAAATGCAGTCACTTAATTATAAAGAAATATTATGCATTCATACATTTTACGCTTATATAACTAATCTATCAGCCTTACTTAATTAATAACTATAATAGTACGAGCGTGAATACATAATTTCCTTTACAATTTCCCCCGTATTATTCGTACATGGTTTTCAGTGTTTTTAAACAATATTGTTGTGTAATCACACAAACTGAAAACTTAAATATTTTTTACAGCAACATATTGTTCTGTGAGTACATTATAAAATCTTTTTTGTAAACTTCAGTAAATGATTGTTTAACCCATATTTATATGTAATAAATAATGTTATTATTTTCCAACACAATGTGTCCCATTTGCTTTTCTAACTACAGTACAAGGGAGAGAACTTTAATCTACTATTCAGTTTTATAGAAACTTTATTTTTAACCATTGGCAAGAACCCTACCCCAGTAATGTTTTAGTTTTACAAATGAAAAAATACTCCACCTTTAATTCTGAACACAAACTTAGTATAGTAGATGTTTACAAACAATTCACATGCTAAATTCTAGTTTTTATTTAAAGGCACCAAAATAACCTTTTCTTCTGGAGAACTAAGGGTTTCCTTTTTGCCTTTTTTTATTCCAACATATGGAAACAGTATGAGAGTTTGAATCTTATCTGAAGCTGTTACTCTATTCAGAATTTCCATAATCTAAACACCCTTAATAATTCCAAGTACAAAGTATAATCAATGTAGCTTTTTAAAGCTAAAGTTTTTTTAATTAACATCAACCAAGGCGATACCTTCCATAAGCCAGACAGCCGTGCGAAGTGGAGTGAGATTTTTAAACATTTTTATACCATGATATTGTAGAAATAGGGAGTCCATTTGTATATGTGATTAGTAATTTAACTAGTAGGTATCGCCTTGACATAAACATAAGATCAAATTTTTGGGAAAAAGTTGTTAAAAAATAACAAGAACACATTTAATGTTCAAAACATTTGGAAATATTTTTAATATTTAACACTATAAAAAATCAGTCTGAACTGACAAGGAGTGTGCATGAACCTGCCCAGGTCTTAATATATTTATATAAATTCCCACAACCGGGCACTAGAATATGCTAAATTCCATTATTTGGTCATTTTGTAGCAGTCAAGCAGCGACTGAAAGAAGCCGGGCACAAAAAAAGTAGTAATACATTCCATGGGTTTATCTTGTGTGGTTTTTGCAGTAGGAGAGTACATACAGATTGATGGACGGACATTATTAAATAATAAATACTTGGTTTTAATGTTTGATCAGTTGCAATCAACTGTTCCCTTTTGTGCATCGGTAGTCAATTTTGACAATGGTTAAAAGTTATGTGGAAACAAAACGAAAGAATGCTGTTTTTTTTGTTTTTGTGCATAAGATTCTGATATGGGATATGTGATGTTGTGGGTCGGTTATTGTAACGTTGCAATTGAGTATTTTCCTGAACCTAAACTGACCGCACATTCTGGGAAAAACATCAAAATACTTTTTTTTTACTTAATATGTATAGAAGGTATAAAATGTAGTTAAATATTTCTTTGAGACGCACTAATTTAGATAATGTATGTTCTAATATCTCTAATGTTGCTGAAAACGTCGTCTGCAATGTTGCAGGGAGTCTACAAAGAAACGTTAATGTAACGCTACAAGGCCTCTATGTGTGGGTTGCCAGAAGAATTTCACTTGGCCACTTACAAACACCAGTTCAACTTCACGTCTAAGTTTAATATTTTCACTTATTTGCACTTTTGAATAACTGACAGCAAAAAATAAACTTAAAAATAGGGGTTAAAATGAAACGTTTCGTAGTGTTTTTGGCTATTATACATTGAAGTGGCGTAAACTATCATTGTGATTACGACACGTTTGTTGCTTTGATTTGTTCTGTAAATGACTTATATAAGCTTTAATTCGAACCCCAACACTAAACATAACATATCCTTTGTAGTTAAATTTAATAAAACAATTTCAAATGGTCAAGTTTTCTGCTTTCATTTATTCCGTAATTGACTTATATCTTTTAGTTAATAATTACTTGATTGAATTACTACTTGAAATAGGCTTTTTTTGACAGCAGTTAATTGCGTCA
>VCCN01004231.1:2233508-2253577 GCA_006491835.1 Architeuthis dux | reverse complement strand
TAAAGACAAGTTCTAAAATCAAACCATCTAAATATCGGAGTTTATAAGGGTACATATCATGCAGATATTTGAATATTGAATAATTAAAATTTTGAACACGACTCTTTCTATAAATGTAGGCCGATAATGCCGGTCTTAATTGACTCGTATTTCCTATGTAAATGTATTGAAATGTCTGTTTTTATGTTAAAAAAGTTTTAAATTGTCAAAATATTAAGTATACACAGTGACCGAGTTTACGCCGCTTCAATGTATAATTAGTGCTTTTAATTATTTTCTCTTCAACAACACAAAAACAAAACTGGCAACCTTAAAAAACAGTCAAAAATGAAAGTAATGCTATAGGATTTTAAACATAAAATAAGAGAACAACAAAACCTTTAAAACTATAACTTAAACATAGGAAAAAAACAAGAACTCTGGTTGTTGTATATAAGATAATGAAGCAGAAAAATAACAACGTTCATAATAATAAAATTGTAAATAAATATTTTAAAAAACACGTTCGTGCACTCACCATTTTTACCGCGTGCTAATTAGCTTAGCAGATCAGCAGTGAATGAAAACGGGTTTCCGGTAACTTAAAAAAATTTTAAAAAAACATTTACAGGAGTTTTTTTATGGGAAAAGATTTTGGTAAAATGTAGAAAATAGTGTGCCAAGATTTTAGTCATTTATTTCTTTAAAAAAAAACTTAAAAAAATGTTTTTCTCCCTTTCTTGAGGATTCACTTTTACAATTTATCTTTTTGTCCTATGTTGTATACTTTAGATTGAAATTTATTTTCACTTCATTTTATTCTTTTCTATCAGCTAAAATCTTATATTTTTCGAATTATTATTTTTATTTTATTTTCCCATTTAAAACAGTAAATCTATCAGTACCGGCGTTTAAATAGCGAATGAAATAAAGGTTCGTATTCACTGCGAACCGTCACCGTTAGTTGCTGATTCATACATTGAACTCCTTTAACAATAGTTTCCTTTCCAGAGACTCAGCAATTAAAACAAACCAACATGGATTGTGGCATGTCTGATTACAAAAAGCCTATCAGCACCCATTTTAGTCCTTATGCTATGAATGGGGGGTAAGTAATGATCAGTCCTTTTAAAAGAACATACGTCTATAAACTTCAATTAATTGTGTGTTAACTTTCCCTTCGTCTTATTTCTTGCTTTGTTTTGCTATGATTATATCTACGAATCGGTGGGGAAAAGTCATGGATCTTTTTAAATGTATTTTTAGTATATATTATTTTTTAAATTAGGTAAATTCTTTTAAGTATAATTTTTAAAATAATTCAAATTGTGAAACTAGTGATTTCCTGAGCTTGTGATGCTGATCATTGTAATGAGTTCGACCCTCACCGTGTGCCCCACTACTGTAGACTTGTGTAGTGTCAAACTAAGCTGTATATACACTGTATACTCTGAATCGGAATATACTTGCTATTTACTATGTTTAGCTTACTTTGACCCAAGATAGACCACAATAGTGGGGCACCCAGTCAGGATCGAACTCATCAGTGATGGTCAGCATCACAAACTTAACCATTACTACTACCACTTTGATTTTGAAACTAAACTAGTGATTTCTGGCCCTGTCGGCTGGGGCCTAGAATACGCCGACTGCATCCCCAGCAGAGGGGTAAGACCCCCCCCCCCTAAACAGGGGCCACCTTTCACCAAAGTCGCAAGACTCTATTAAAAAAAACAAAAACATTTTGTCCGCAATAATTCTTCTACATGAACTGTGTATTTAAAAAAGAAACCAAATTCGGCACTAAATGACCCACCAAGAGTCAATATCCCGTTAATCAATATACTAGTGATTTAATTAAATTACTAAAATGTTTAGCGATTTCACGATGAAAATTCTATTAAATAACTGACAAAATTACAGTACAATTAATTAGAAATTCCTTATTTAAAAATAAAGAAAAAAGAAGGCAAATTCATGATGGAAATAGGTCTTCAGGTGTGCCAAATTAATTGCTGTCATAATTTTTATTTTCTCATCCAGAAATTTTCAACAGTATTTCTGTAAATTTCCTTGACAAAAATAAAAATCTAACCCATATATTCACATTGTCACTAAGATAGTAGGGTCAGGAGGATTCCCTGATGCCTGCAGCAATATTCAAGGGAACAGGGCAGTTTCTCTATAACCAACCATATTGACCTTGAGTCATATGTAGGTTGGGTATCCCATATAAAAAGACCCTGTCACATTTGTACAAGTTGAGTGACAAATACTATGTTACAAACAGCAATTAAAATTAAAATAGTTCTTCGGACAATTGAACTCCTTGTTTGTGTTATTAACACAACGTTTCGGCCAATTCATTCTTCGGTCTTATGGATCAGCCAAAACGTTGTGTTAACAAGGAGTTCAATCGTCCGAAGAACTATTTGAATGTTAATGACCCTTCTCATAACTATGGTGGATATGGTTAGACAATGTGGAAAAAGAGTGAGAAAAGCTTGTTACATCTCAAACATGTTTATTATCATGAGGATAGATCTTTATGCATTTCGTCGCGACGAGCGACGTCTTCAGAAGAAAGTTGAACATGGCAGAAGTCCTGCAATTATCCGTGTGACGTGCAGTGTATGATCCTAGATGTGTGTGATGTGGTTGTCATCCATCTTGTGTGGTGGCTGAGACTGTTTCGTGTGTTTTTATGCCAAAACTCATAACTATAGAAAATAGCGACTAAAATATTTCATTAAAATAACACTTCAAGCAATACTGTGTTCTATGTGAATATAATGGTTAGATTTTTCCTTGTAGATATGTAAAAAGGTTTGGCATTTTAATTGTGACTATATATATATATAAATATATACCATATTGTTCCTCTTTATTTACTTGTTTTTCTCTTTAAAGCACTGTGCTGGCCTTGTCGGGTGAGGATTTTGCTATTATTGCTTCAGACACTCGATTGAGTGAAGGATTTATGATTCATTCCCGGGAGTCTCCAAAGACTTATACACTGTAAGTAAAATATTCACATACCAGTTGTGTTATCTGACTTTATCAACCCAATTTTTTTTTTTCAGAATATCTTAACATACTTCTAAATGTCTCCACATCTTATTAAAATTGGCGCTTTCTGTGCATGTTGACACCAAAGCCAAAGTTTTTTTTTTTCTTGTTTTGGACTTCTTTCCCAGAGATGAAAGTGGTTACCTTTCTCTCTTCAGATATGGTCACCTATTCCAGATTTTTCTATCTTTCCCTGGAAGTCTGACTTTGAGGGGGCATCCTGTTTTCCTCAGTGTAGATTTTTCCACATCCCCTGTAAATGTGGAAAGAAATCTGCACTGGGAAAAGAAAAGCCTTAATCAAGGGCGAGATAGACAAATCTGGAATTGCTGTCATCAGAGAGAAAACATTGATTACTACAATATTGGATTATTTTATTCAATTTGACTAAGCACCACAGCCTATGGTTTTGTTAATACTGGTACAGTTTCTTATTTCGTAACCCTTGGGACCAGACACTTTTCTGAATTCAGAATTTTTTTGAATTTGGAATGGCTGATATTTAAATCGATAATGACAGATGCTTCCTTTTCTGCTTCTCGCTGTTAAAAAATCACAAAAAAAAAAAATTCACGAGCAGCAGAGTCACGTCTGACTAGTAGGAGCACTGAGACGCAACTGCATGGCATGGGTTGAGCCAAGGCCCTCTTAAAATAATAATTCCGTTATGCTTTACAAGACCTTCAAGACAACCTAGATTGAGCGTCGGTGATGTCGGGTCATATTTGGCACCAAACCAAAGCTTTGGGTGTTCAGATGACATCCACGGAGAAAATGTTCGGATAAGAGATTGCATACCTGTAAAGCCTTTTACCATTCATAAGCTATCATTCTTTGTGCGAATTGACAAGATTGAAAAGTTACAAAGCAGTGGATAAAAGAATGATTAAGATAAGTGGGTTTTTTTTTATCATTGTTAACAGAATCTGTTATATATAAGGTGGAGCATAAAATACCTGACACTTTTTAAAATGTTTCTTTCATTACAGGTTGAGTTCACTGGTGGCTGCTTGATGATCTAATAACATACTGCTTGTAGTTTAGTCAGCATGGATTGTTTGTCAGTTCAGCATGTTATGCAGTATAAATGTTCTTCAAACAAACTCTGTAACAGCTACACAGCGAACGTTATGGGAACACTGTGTCAATCACTATTTTGATGAACATTTCTACTGCATAACATACTGCTGTACTGACTAACGATTCATGCTGACTAAACTCCATACACCGTACTGTTAGATCAACCAGAAGCCAGCAGTGAACTCAACCTGTAACGAAAGAAACATTTTAAAAAGTGACCTTTGAGCATTCCTTCCTGTGGAGATATCTGAAAAGCAAAGTCTATTAGACACATCCAACCAGCATCAGTGTACAGAAGTGTATTCAGATTATGGCCATCTGCATACGCTTCTTCTGTACACGTGTTGGCTGGACATGTCTCATAGAAATTCCACAGAACATCCTACAACAGGTGATGCATTCTCTTCCAGCTAGAATGCAACAGTATTTGGAAAATCAAGCTTGCCATCTTATCAAAGGGTATATTCTTGTGCGCCTTCATGCGTTATAGGATTTTTCAACCATGTTTGTTTACGTGTGGCTTTGTGTGTTTTATGACGTCAAGAGTTAAAACCCTAATAAATGTATACAGTTGAAGTTCATGTTATGAATCTTTCTGTGTAAATAAAATTGTTTAACTAATACAGTGCTTTAATATTAAATTTGAAAACTGTCAGTTTCTGCTTCACTCTGTATTATCTTCAAAATATTTTATCAAAAGTAAACTAATATTTCAAGTTTATGGTAGCTTTTAGTAACTTGTATCTCTATCTGTTTGTCAGCAGATTTTCACCAAATTTGTGCAAATTAAAAAATTATTTCAACTCATTAGTAACTTGGTTAAGCCTTAATGTCGGAACATCCCCGCAAGGGTGTGAGAGATCCCCCATAGCTAGCTTGGGCATCTGTCAGAAGGACACTCCTGTCAAACCCATGACATATGGGCCCTACTCCTATCTGCGCCACACCAGTGGCCCATAGGATGTAACCCCCGGGTTTAAAGGGTGGGGGCAAGTCGCACTTCACATTAAAACTACACTGCTCAGGCTGGAGGTTTACTCCACACACAGTCTATGGTCCAAATGCTGTGGAAAAACAATCCCCAAAATCTTTGTTCGCGAAGACAAGCCATTCATTCATTAACTCAGCAATTTAGAGATGAAGCTGAATATCTTTTTGTATCTCCCTTTGATAGATTTGTAAAAATGCTTGTTATCAGATTGAGTTTGCTGAGCAATTTAAAGTTGTTTTAAAAAATTTCAAGTGGCTAACCTTAAAACGTCTTTGTAGAAAAAAATTTAATTAAAAACTACAGTTTTTGGAATTATGTATGGAACAGAAAATAATTAATGTCTAAATATATGCAAAATAATCATTACCCAATAACTATATTTCTACAATTCTGTTTCTTGCTTTGACTGTTAAACAGAAAAACATTAAAAACCTGCTTTCAACACAATATTTATGCTTGACTTGTTATTTCACTACAAAAATCTGCCTCTTTTTCTCTACAGGACAAACAAGACGGTGCTAGGATGTGCAGGTTTCCATGGTGATGCTCTTACTGTAACTAAAATCTTGGAAGCTCGTCTGAAGGTGAGAAATTATTTGATTGTATGAGAAAAAGAGGATTGCATCCTGGATCTGTCTTTTTTGCCTGTATGTACAGAGGAATGTAGGTTATCCAAACAAAATTTCAAGGTCCCATGAATATTTAATTTTACGACTTTGTCCCGGGTACGTATCTGTTACGAGTTTGGAGTTTATTGCTGTTCCCATGTCTATGAAGAGAAAGCTTTAAACAGTGTTAAAATAGCATGATTTAATTTGTAATGTAAAATATCACAAATTTTTAATCAATATCCTGTGTTTGTACACATTTTATCAATTGAATGAAATCAAACCCTGTAAACATGCTTTTTTACGTACTTGTGTCCAGTATAGCTTCTTTTTTAAGATCGGACAAGTTACCCAAACAAAATATTCCCCACCTGTCTCGTTTGGATAATCGACGTTCCTCTGTATTTCTACTTACTTTTTGGATAGTAATATATTCCGGCTATCATTACCTTTCCGGTTTTCAAATGGCCACTGTTGCAGATAGTGGAACCAACCAAGTCGTCCGCTGCTGCTGATGCCGAATTTAAAGTCAAAGAAAGAGACGAGAAGATTCCTCAGAACTGCATTTTCAGTTGTTTGTTTTTCTTTTTTTAAATTTTTTTTAACTGGTCTACTGATATCAGGCAATTTCATGTAGTTCATGATTTTTTTTCTAACATCTTAATCTTTAAATTATTCAAAAGATGAAAATGCTTATTTGAAAACATTGAATGGCAATAATGCTTCATCTTAAAATTTCAATCAAAGGTTTTCATTTTTTTTATTCGTTTTTTCATTTTTATATAAATTTGAGATAAGTTGTGTATGTACTTGCCTCTAAAGATTTTGATCTTTTTCAGGTCTATGAACATAATCATCGTAGAGAGATGACCACCCCAGCTATAGCTGCCTTGCTCTCCACAATTCTGTACCATAGACGCTTCTTTCCTTACTATGTATACAATCTTATTGCTGGTATTGATGAAGAAGGTCAGTCTGTAGATTTGTACCTTTTTTTTTTTTTTTTCCTTTTATTATTATTATGTCTATGATTTTTACTCTTGTCTTGCAATATTTACAATTCACCAATGGCCTAAAAAGTTCTGTTCATTAAATAAGAAAATCCGGCAAAATAAGACAACTTAACTGTCAAAAATGCATCGTATCATAAGGACTGATTTGCCCGATCACCACAAAACTTTATTACTAAGCTGGCACAGCAATGACTGTTTGAGTTTTAATAAAAAAACGATTATTTTGGTTTTATTAAATCAAGTATTGTAAACCATTTTTATTTTTGACTGCATCATCTTAATTTTTAGTATTTTAAATCATAGTGTAAAATCGTTTAATGAATAATAATAGCTTTTTTACTAAAACCATGTTGAATCGTAATTAAAAAAAACAACTAAAAGTTAAGATGAAGGTAAATAGTAGTTAAAAATTAATAAAAATGGCAATAATTCGTCTAAATAAAAAATTAAATAATAAAATAATCAATCGCTTTTTAAATTAAACAAATTTTAAAAAATTTTTTTTTTTACTAAAACCAAAGCAATAACACTACTCTGCTCTGTCCTGTAATGATTGAGCAGAAAATGGTTTATAATGTCTTTACTTGTGGACAGATTGTTGTGAAAACTGGCAGTATTGCAGGAAAGACTGTCTTTTAATGTGATGTAGTCATTTGTGCTAAAAATGTTACATACGCATGGTTGTTGATTAATTATATAATAATTAAAAAATCCCTTTGATTATCATCTCCCAGGCCTACAGCCCTATCAGCAACTAATTCACCAATCAAATTGTCAAATAAAACATTGTTGTTCAAATATTCAGCGGCCATTTTGAAGAAAAAATTATTGTGGAAAAACGTTTTAAACTCGTGTCTAAAAGTGAAACAATTGTTACTAACTGGAAATGAACAATAGATGAAGTGACAGGAGTTATTTCGCTAGAGTTCTAAAACCTGTTTAAACAAAGGGTATCATCACGTGCGCCTTTATACGTTCTAGGATTTCTGGCCATGTTTGTTTTACATGCGGCCTCGTGTGTTCTAGGACGCTAAGAGTTAAACCAACCAAAAATTAATAAAAATGGTTTAGAATGCTTGATTTAATAAAAAAAATAAATAAATAAAATAATGGTTTTTTTATTAAAAAATCAAACCATCATTGACATGCCAGCTTAGTACGAAAGTAAAAAAAAAAATGTTAGTTTCTTTAGCGTTGATCGGTCAAATCAGTCCTTATGATGTAATGCATTTTTGGTGGTTAAGTCATCCTACTTGGCTGAAAATCCAATTTTTGGGGGTCAAACTCCAATCCAAGTTGGAGCTAACTTTATTTTCCCCCTGTAACAAGAACAATCCTCACCAAATTTAGGGTAGTAAACTCTTTACTGTTTGTTTATCACGTCATGTTAAACCGAACTGACATATAAAATTAACATTTCCCTATCGTAATTTGAAATCACGACCAAATAGGCATCTCTCTTACCAACTGAGCTAGTCTTGTATATTTACAAATTTATTTATATATACAATACAAAAGTTGCCGTAATCATCTTCAGTAGGAGTATGGTTTGACCCTGCAGCAGCCAGGCTTGTCTCCTTTGCTACACATACAACAGTAGGTTCCAAAGATTTAAGACAAAAGTTATTTCCCTTGAATACAGACATAGGCAAAAATAATCCCTTATTTAAAAAATGTTTTCAATTGCACAAGATGCTGTTAGAAAGCAACAAAAAAGAGAGGTGAACATGCGTATCAAATAAATAAAAAACCTTCATATAGCTCTTCGCAAATAAATTTCCTTTTATTTAAGATTTAACAATTTTTAAGTAGGGTATTATTTTCGCCTATGTCCGTGTATTCAAGGGAAATAACCTTTTTGTCTTAAATCTTTGGACCCCACTGTTGTATGTGTTCCTCTCCTTTTAATCTCATCTTTAATTTACTCATTTCTTTCTTTTTCTTTTTATTGAAAAAAATACCCAAGTTTTCAATATGTTGGAAAGCTATAAATTGGTACATTCAAATGGTTGTTTGGACGATTGAACTCCTTGTTTTTGTTGTAAACATGATGTTTTGGCTGCTCCATTATTCAGCCTTCTTCAGGTGTAACATCCGAGTTTGATGGGGTAACCCTTATAACGCAGGGCCTGGGTGTTTCTGTGTCTTTGTCTTGTCAGCTTTAGGTCTGTCTCAACCCAACAAGACAAAGATACAGAAACATTGTTTACAACACAAACAACAAGGAGTTCAATCGTCTGAAGAATATTAATGACCCTTCTCAAAACTATAGAAAATAAATTGGTACATGTTTTTAAAAAAAACTGAAAAGAAACCGTATCCTCTAACATGGATGATTTTCTTTTTTCAGGCAAAGGATGCATTTACAGCTTTGACCCTGTTGGATCCTATGAACGTGAAACCTGCCGAGCTGCAGGATCTTCCAGTGCCATGTTGCAACCACTCTTGGATAATCAGGTAAGTTGATTGTTTGTTCCCACACCTAGATAACCTGTCTAACAAGGCCACCCATTTTCATTATTGGTTTCTTTGTGATATTTCCTTTTAAGACCAATTTCTGCTCTTCTTTTCATTCTAAACTTATTTTCTTAACACATTGACTCTGGGCAATTTTCTGTTCCCAGGATGGCGGGGAAATTATGACCTGGATATCCATACCAATATTTTTCCTGTAAATGTTGTTACTAATGGTCTTTTTTTAGACAGTTGATGTATATGAGTCATTCCGTGTCAAATCAACAAATCTTTTGGGCAAAAATACTGTGACCATCACAGATTTTGTTCAAATTTGGCACAATTATAGATCTTTATGAGACAAATTGAATGGCACCTGTCTCACATTTCTCTCTCAAAGGTTTCTGGAGATACTGACCTCTGAACTTTGCCAAAAATGTGAATTTTTGAAGGTAGTGACAAAGTTTGAAAATCAATATCTCTGTTTTTAAACCTCATTTATATACCATTTTAAAATACTCAAGTGGATCTAAAAGTTTTATTGTGTGCATTTTTACCTTCTAAATTTGGTGAATAATTGGTCTGGTGGAGAACAAATGGGAACTTGTGCTACAGGGATTTTAATGAACTAAAATTCACAAAAAATATCAATTTGTTAAATGAATTTCAAATGGAATATCTCATTTCATATGGAAATTTATGAGGTTCACTTATCATTATGCCAATTGGTCTCATCAATAAAGAATTTTATTACATGCCAACTTAATTTTTAAACTTTGTGATTTGACAAATAAAAAAAACCTTTGTAAAAGAATGATTCTCCATTTGGAACTATTCTTTATTACAAAATTGTGCCTTCTGATTGGCTAGAATCGAACATCAGTTCTGTGATTGGTACGAGTTTGATAGATATAATAATTAGGTACATCACATATATACGCAATCCTTCTTAAGAATGAAAGAATCCATTCTGAGGATGGAGAATGTACATATGGGTAATTCTGTTTCAAATCAACAAGGTGTCAAACCATGACTCACAGATTTTGTTCAAATTTGGCACAATTATAGATCGTTATGAGACAAATTGAATGGCACCGGTCTCACATTTCTAGCTCAAAGTATTCCAGAGAACTTGGCAATTTTTGAAGGTAATAACAAAGTTTGAAAATCAATATCTCAGTTGGTTTTACATCTAGAAAGCTCATTTATATACCATTTTAAAGTACTCAAGTAGATTAAAACTTATTTGTGCATTTTCACCTCAGAGGTCAAATAAAAAAAGTTGACCTCGATCTTGATCTGTGTTGGCCATTTCCATTTTTGTTTCTTTAATTTTACACTTTACCCTAGTGTACTCAATTACTGTTGCATTTAATTACGAAAAAATTATGCATAATAATAACCTTTTTATTGAACTTATATATCCCAGTGCCTGAAAAATGCATCAAAATTCTGCTTTCAAATTCTATATTTTGAAAAATCTGTAAAACCACCTGAAAGTATTGAGTATAGTTAAAACTTGTTCAAATTTGTAGAAAAAAGTTTTCTGGCATTTTAGTTGTTTTTGACTGAAAACTGGGATAGATATACAAAATATTGCTGCTTTTTTTCTTTTCTTTTTTTTCTTTTTGACAAACATATATATATATACGTGCTGTCGTTTTCCAAGATCATTTGAAAATGTATATATGTGATCTGAAGTCAACTGTTAAGATGATTTATAAAACCAAAAACTAAGTTGTTTTTTTTGTTTTTAATACTCAATTTGAATACTAAATATTTGCATGTAGATTTTCTCTTATTTGAAGGTAGATGGATTTCTGAGCCTCCTTCAATTGGAAATCATCCATGTAGCTTTTCATGTAAGGAAAATGATGGAAATCTTTTCTTTTTTTTCTTTTCCAGATTGAATGTAAAAACCAGGAAAATAAGAAGAAAGCTCCATTGACACAAGCTAAAGCCATCCAGCTGGTGAAAGATGTATTCGTATCTGCAGCCGAAAGAGACATCTACACTGGAGATTCCATTATAGTGAATCTCGTCACCAAGGACGGCATCACCAGTGAAGACTTTAAATTAAGGAGAGATTAAGACATGAAACAGCTTTTTAGTTGTTTTTTTTTTTCCTTCCTTTCTTCACCTGGGTGGGATGTGGAGGTTGGGGGCACATTACTCCAAAAAAATGATTTTTGTGTACCATGCTTGTCACACCCTTTTGATGTAAGGGATAATTTTTTTTTATTCATTTTTCATTTTTAAGGCAAAAAAAAAAAATCTAAAATTCTAATCACTTGTTCTGTTATTTCTAATTTCACCATGAAATGATTACCTTAAGGCTTCCTGTGATAGATTACATTTTCTATGACGGGGCTTCTCAAACTTTTTTCATCGTTAACCCCCTTTTGATGGGGCAAATTTTTTTGTGACCTCTCGCTCATTGTTATAGTCATAATCTAAAAGTAACTAAGCATAGAAACATATAAAGACCAAAACATTGTTAAAAATTGTGACGTATTTATAATCTATAATAAGTTTTACAGTGTTTTATTGCGAAGAAGAATTACTTTTTAAAAATGGATTACTAAAACCTAACAAAAACAAAAGGCTATCATTATCTTTCCTGTTGCTGATAGCAGAATCGACCGAAGTCCTCTGCTGCTGCTGATGGAAGATTTAAAGTCAAAGAGATGAGAAAATTCAGGGTTTTTCTTTTTCTTTTTTCATTTTTTAGTGTTCTGTGTTCTACTGATATCAGGCAATTTCTTGTGATTCAAGAGACTAGTGTTTTTTTTTGTTTTTTTTTTTCTTCAAGCAAAAACTTGATAAATTCAAATGAACAAATGTATCGTTAGGGGTAGTGTTTTTAGCGTAGGGTTAGGTGTTGCTATTTTTAGGATAGTTAGGATTAATGTTTTAGCTTTTTAAATTCGCCATCAGCAGAATCACCCAAGTCATCAGCAACTGAAGCATTGGCCATATGGAAACAAGAAAGTTAATGATTACCAAACAAAATGTTTTAAAATTAGCGAATAGTATCAAGCTATTTTACAATAAGGTCCAGAAGGAGTACATTTCTGTATAAAGATAAAAACAATATAAAATAAATAAATATTAGTTGCATAATTATTCGCATAATTATTCTTAAAAAGATTTTCCCAGTATTTCTGTGCCCACCCCCCCTAACCTTTCCGCAAGCCCTCTGGTGGTCAGGAACCCTAGTTTGAGAAGCCCTGTTCGACAAGACCATTTCTACTTTGTTTTGTTTATGATAAATTCTTGAAAATTTGTAACACCCACACGTTACTCCAACTTTGAATCTTTCTAATAATAATCTCTGATGGAAACAATTGTCAAGATTTTATTCCTTCATGGGATCATTTAAACAAGTGAATGATATAAGGGTTTATGAATTTAGTAATGTTTAAAGCTAATTTGTGCATATAAATCAGCTTCCAGATTAGATTTTTAAAACATTTCTTCATTCAAAACTTGCATCAGTTATTATTGTCGCAAGTGTTTTGTGAATTACATGAGCATGCTCAGTTTAGAACAGTGGTTCCCAACCTTTGAGTCATTCCCCACTTTTGTCAAAATGATTCCATTTATTAAGTTGCAACAAAGAATAATTTCAAATAACTTTATTTTATGTATAATTAGACAGGTTTATAAGAATTAGTTTAATTTTATAATTGTACAGCTGCTGTTGTGTTGCTTTCTTTGAGTAACAAATACACATTTGAAATTCCAATTGATTACAAAAAATAAGAATTCTGCTATTGTAACTGATATACACATCAATGTGATCTCTATTCTTGTTTTTTGCTACTAGTTCTTCGATTCGTGGGTCTATTGGTGTGAAAGCATATCTTAAATCATTCTCAACTTGGAGTTTATTTTGAGCTTTCGACTTGATATATAGAAGTGCAGAAAACCCTATCTCTAGACTGGACTTTTATTTTTACCTAATAGCCTTATTCCCCCCTTGGACTACACCCCCACCCCAGTTGGGAACCACTGGTTTAGAACAATTATCTTTCAAATAGTTCTTTGGACAATTGAACTCCTTGTTGTTTGTGTTGTTAACACGTTTCGGTCGATCCATTCTTTGGACTTCCTCAGGTGTAATATCCGAATGTGATGGGGTAAACAGAAGTTTTTAATTTTAAAGGAGGCAACCCTTATAACGTAGGCTTCGGGTGTTTGCCTCTTTTGAAGTTAAAAACTTAAATTTAACTTTTGGTTATGGAAGGAGAATAATTGTTTTTATTAGTGTATAATGCAAGAAAATTTCTATTGGAATCAAAAGCCAAGATAGGATGTTGCATTATACACAAGTGAAATATTTTGCCCCTTGTCTGAACGAAGTAACAGCTATGTACAGTAGTCCACTCTAAAACAGTTCCTTCTCCTAAACAGCCAACCAGCATATACAACTGCTTTTGCTTGGCTAAAATGACTTGCAGTGTTTATCATGAATGGCTGCCCCACATACACAGTGGGTGGATACCTTTTCATGATAAAAACCCTCATCTGGCTGCTTAAAATAGAGTAAAGACAAGTCCAAGGTTTACACTAGCTTCTAAATTTCACACCTTCCATGCATAGTAAAGTGGGAATTACATTATACATAAAGAAAAATAAACAAGGGGTTGTATTATACAAGAGGTCACATTGAAGAAAATAAATCACTGAAGAATATTCAAAAGAAAACTGGAGTAAAAATGTCAACAATAAATTTATTAAATCAACAACCCAAATAGTTATTTGATGAGCTTGAAAATTAAATGTCTGCATAATGTAAAATTATTGAAAGTCAAGTCAGGTATATTGTTGATATTTTTACACCAGTTTTTTCAGTTATTTATTTTCTTCAATTTATAAATAAGAACGTATATCTGAGTTCGGTATTTCTGAGATGATAGTATCAGTAAGAACGTATATCTGAGTTCGGTATTTCTGAGATGATAGTATCAGTAAGAACGTAAATATTCTTAACATATTCCACTCTACTAATGCGACTGAGTTTTTAAAAAAAACTTTTTATCCAAGGAAATAACTTAGTTCACAAATTGTAGCCCGCCTCAAGAGGCTGTTATTGAACTACTGCCTCCAGACTCAAGTTCCGAATTCAACTCTATTCCGATTCCTGTGTTGGGTAAGTCTCTGAGATAAAGCGTTGATTATCTTCTCTTTTGGCAACCCTGTTTTGAAGTGTTACTAAACTATCAGGAGAAATAAGAGTTTTAAAAAACTGCTTCAAAAGGTTAGTATCCTCAGCTGAAATATCTGATCAACTGTTTTAAAACATTTTGCCTACATTATAATGTATTGAATCTAACAAGAATTTTAAAATAAAGAAAATATCATTTTTTCTTATTAGTGATGGTGATTAACATCTAAACTCACTTTGAACCTTATGAATTTTTACATTTTAATTTGATGTGGCATAAGTTATATTCACTAAGTTCAGTTTCTTGACCCCGACCTGTCAGATAGAATGAATTTAGGAAGCACGCAGTAAAGTTTTCAAAAGATTTATATTTGGTTTAATGCCAGGTTCACCCAGCCTCTTATAATCACATGAACAATATGTTGTCTGCAAGAAAATGGGATATGTTGCAGGATCTGTAGAAATTTGATGCTCCATCTTGGCAATTTTAGAGAAGTGCACTATATTTTTTATGATACAGAAACCATTATTTGCACTTTTATGTAGTGACTTATTCATTTGTAAATGTGTAATCTTGAGGTAATGGCTGAGTTCTTGCCTCTGGATCGGTAGGTCGTGGGTTCAATCCATAACAAAGACTTTCAAAATGGTACTCAATGCCTCTCTGCTAAGTACTCAGCATAAAGAGTAGGATTGAGGACGCCCAAGCCTTACCTGTGAAAATGGGTGCCCCAACGACATGGTACAATGGGAAGGAAAACCCTGTACTAAGTTATGGGACCAAGGACAATCCTTGAGCATATGAAGCACTTAATTTCCAAGGACTTCCTGATAGAATATTCTTTGATTCTCACATTGGCCTAACACTGGAAACTGCAACATAATGTTAATACAGAGGAAGCTGCTTATTGTGATCACTTTTGGACAATAACCGGCTGAACAAATTAAGCAAAGGATATACAAATTGGAACACTTGCATTCATTAGTCTTTCACCTGTCATTTGAAAGAAAGTCCAATATACGAAAAATGCACACAAGGACATTCCACTGTACTCATTCTTACTTAGGCATATCATTTTAATGTTGAATAAGTATTTATAATTTAATTTGTATATGGAGATGCCCGTAGAGGCATTTTTATTTAATAAATAAATTGTTATAAATTTAATTTTTAATTTATTTTAAATAGTGTTTAAGACCAACTGATTTTGATAACATTATCCGTGATCATAATAAATGGCTTCCTCTGTATGTGGCTAAATACAGGTTTTGTCAAGTTTAGTTATGGTCTGTATTTCTCATCATTGATTGGTAGTAGACTTCTTAATAGTAGATAAGTGTTGTGAAATCTGTATATTTTAATGTTTTCTGGAGAGAATGCTCTTCCATCGGAATACCGAAAGTGTTCTGCATGCTGTAGAGAAGAACCATAATGGATCTAATGTTTGACAGTCAATTTGTTGAAGTGTAAGAACGTATATGCAAACAAGCATGCCATGGATTATTACCATTGTGTGACCTTTCTGGCCTAGAGGAAGGAAGTATTTTTAGAGTTGGGGAAAGTTCAATAAAGGAGTGCTATGATAATACCAGGGTCCAGACAATATTCGTAAAAGACTAAAAGTTAACTCCCTTTATATTTTATCATCACTTTAATAACATTTTATCTTTTTGAAAGAAAACTTAGCTAATTTTGCCTTCACAGATGTTTTTGTAAGTTATTTAGAAAACCAACATAAAAGTGTCAGAGGAAATAAAATTAATTTCATTTTTTAACAAATAAAATTATTTTAATTGCATCAAATGCATTCAGAGGAGAGCCACCAAGACCATTCCAAGGCTGGGAGATATATCTTGCACTGAAAGATTAAAACAACTTAATCTAGAGACCCTTGAATACAGAAGAAAACATGCTGACCTACTAGAAGTCTATAGAATCCGGAACGACATACATAGAGTGGATACTGACATTCATTGCTCAAAATGCCCTGATAAGAAAATGCTGACTTCATCTATGTGCAGTAAAACCAGAGGACACAGCCATGAAATTCAAATTCAGACCTCCACTGGCTTTAGAAAAAATTTCTTCTCTACAAAAGTAGCAAATGCATGGAACAGCCCAAGTGAAAAGACGGTCACATCCGAGAATATCAATATTTTTAGAAATAATCTTTATTCTGATATCGGACATACCAAATTTAACTATCATTTTTCTTATTAGTTTAATCCCAGCCCAACTACAGTGAAACTGGCTTAATGACACAATTAACTGCAGCCAAAAAAGGCTATTTCAAGTATATCAAAATTGTTAAATAAAAAATAAATCAAAACAACATAAAATCATCATCAGTTCTCAAAAAAATGCCTAATTCCAAATCATTTTTAGATAAAATATTATTAAAAATTGATGATAATGGAGAATAACGTTTTAGTCTTTTATGCATATTATGTCTAGACCCCCATAATTATTATAGTACCCAATAAAGTATATGCACACACACATCTATAGTCTTGTTCCAGGTGAAGTAATATAAAAAGAATCAAATTTTTCAAGTAAATTGAGTTGCATTCATAGCCAGCAAACCAGCTTTTCAGTCGGTGAAAGTAAATTTTAAAACTTTTCTTCTCATAACTTTGAAAAAAGTCATTAGCATACCAACTTTTGCTCGGTCAATCCAATCTCTTCTTCCCATCCTTGATGTTGTCAACTTTTCAACCAATTCATTCTACTGCTTTCTTCAGGTGTAATATCCATAAAGAAAGAGTTCCTTTTTCTGTTCTCTTTCTCCGGTAGTGCAAAGTAAAAAACAGTATCAAAGAGAAAATGTTCACAATTTGTATCTGTTGGGCTTAACCCATAAGAACCCGGACCCATTTCTACTTGAAGGAAAATTATGTTGAATATAAAATAGACAAAACAGACCACATGGAACACATTTCTGAATTTTTTTGAAAATCGGACTCTTACCCTTTTATATGCATTTCCACAACATATATCGAATTTATAATTTTTCTGGTTAGATTTAACAGCAAATTATTTTTCAGGTGTATATAAAATATACCTCTGAAAACTGAATAAAAATAAATATGACTGCCTCATATTGGAGGTCTTCTCAACAAGCTACTGTAGCTGTAGAAAATTGTTTAAAATTATGTTTTATTAATAATTTAATTAATTAGACATTTTTTATGTTTAAATTAGTGTTCGCAAAATCTATCAAAAATATTGTATAAGGGACTGCAGATCAGTTAAATTGTATGTGACACTGGTTTCACACTGGGTTCTTATGGGTTAAAAAGTTACAGCCCAAAACGTGAAGCTAAGTATTCAGCACAGAAAAAGTGCTAAAAATAGAATAACTTATTTTTCAAACATTGCTGTTAGTTAAACTTTTCTGTTTGATACTGTTTTTTAATTTGCACTACCAGAGAGAGAGACTCTCTCTTTTCCTATGGATATTACATATTACACCTGAAGAAGTCTGTAGATGGAATCGGCCGAAATGTGTTAACATCAAACATGGGAAGAAAAGATTGGATTGTCTGAACAGAAGTTGGAATTCTCTTCTCGTACAGGGTGTCACAAAATTAAGTCCCAATTTTCAGGTTGTAAAGGAAGTTACTCAATACTATTTAACTATTATTTTAATTTAAAATTATGCTTTTCAGGTAAGTTTAACTTTGTAAAAAAAATACAAATAAAACTACATAACTAAAACGGATCAAGTTTACATCAGGCACACTGAAAATTGTTGAATCGAAAAGGGACACATTTTAGCTCGACACCAGTAATTGTTACTAAGATACTTTCTCCCGGAAAAATAAAAAGTATTTTTTGTGCTTTCAATCCAACTATTCTTCGTAAAACTAGGTTTTTGGCTTTTATAGCGATTATTAGAGTTTAAATTTTACAGTCAATCAGTAACTGTCATCTTAGCGTAATAAAAAATAGAAAAAGAAGTTTTGGATTGAAGGCACAAAAAAGAACATTAAAAAGTATCTTAGTAACTTCGAACATGTTATAGTTTAAAAAAAAGAAAACACCCAAAAAACCTATTTTTTATCGAATGTAAATAACTTCGAACAAACCCGGTGTTGAGGCAAAGTGTGTCCCTTTTCGATTCAATAATTTTCAGGGTGCTTGATATAAACTTGATCCACTAAAACTAAGCAAGTTACTTCCCTTACAACTGGAAAATTGTAACTTTTGTGACACCCTGTGTTTATGAGAAACTGGAATCTGCCCTGTTAGATCTTTAGAAAGAGAGACAAAGAAATCTTTTGAGAATTAACTCAATAAATGAACAAAAATTTTCAAAATTAATTTTATTTTTAATGGTAAATTTCTTGGTGACATCAAAATATTTTCTTATTTATTTTTTAAAATATTATTTTCATAAGACGGAAGTATTTCTCTGCATGAATATGAAAGATACATTACTCCATTTGTGGGGGAGGGGGGTCTGCACGATGACTTGAATGCAAATTGGTAGGCAAATTTCTTTGGTTCAGATGATTTGTCGATGACAAAAACAAGGCAACAGGAAAAAAAAATGAAACCATTTTCCTGTTTTATTTTCCAATAAATAATTCTTTTTATAATCAGTAGAAAAATGTATTAATTTGTCAACAAAATAATTTTTGAAAAATCCAAAAAGGGGGAGTATTTGTTATAGCACGAAAGTTTTCAGATAAATATTGTTAAATATAATTTCTCGCGGGTGGGGAATGATTCTTAGGAAGGTGATAAATCTTTTTCTTTTCTTTTTTCCCTTCCTGACAACGGAGCTCTTCTGTGAAGGAAGCAAAATTTGCTGAAATTGTTATATCGGGCGCAATAAAAATAAATTTAAAAATTTACCAAATAGTTGGCAGGGAGGTAATTTTTATCAGTAGTTATTCCCCTTGTTCTTAACATCTTAATTTTCTTATATGAAATTAAAAGCTAATTTAGGGATAAAAAAAAGCGCGGGCACATCACACAAGTGTTAATAGCGAAAATAAAATTCATTTAATGAGACTCCTCGGTTGACCAAGTCACCTTTTTTAAAGAATTTCAATTTTATGATTTGTAGTCTTTCACCTGTCATTTGAAACAACAAAAGTCCAGTATACGAAAAAATGCACACAAGGTCATTCCACTGAACTCATTCTTACTTAGGCATATGAAAAATACCCATACAATGAATATTATAAGAACAAAAATAATGCTTTTCATGTAAGAACTATTTGCAAATGGCTGAAACTCTTGTGTAAGTGAACAGTGATCATCGAGTGTTAGACAAGCTATTACCTTTGCTTGTCTACCAATCTCTGATGTTAACAAATGTTCATTTTGAACTCAGCATATGAGTCAATCCTGGTTTGTGGGGATATTTTTCCCCTCAAGTCTTAAAATCAACTTATAAGCTGTACTTGAATGAACAAATTAACATTTACAAAAGTTAAAAACTCCTGATAATGTCTTAGGCTTGATTTATAAGTCATCCCTGATTTGGGGGGACTTTTTCAACATAGTAGATATTTCAGACCTTCCAACTCTCACAAATTTGTCAAGAGATTCACGATTTTCTTCTACATCAACTTGTCGCTTGAATTTTTGGTTCTTAACTTGGGATAAATAAATAAGCTATTTAATGTGTGTATGTTACATATATATATATAGTTCTGAACAGTGAAAAAGACACTTAAAGATTGGTATATTA
>VCCN01004231.1:2175970-2191368 GCA_006491835.1 Architeuthis dux | reverse complement strand
GAAGTGGAAGTCAGTCGTACCAGAAATTGAGAAGTCGGAGTCGGTCGTATCAGAAATTGAGAAGTCGGAGTCAGTCGTACCAGAAATTGAGAAGTGGAAGTCAGTCGTACCAGAAATTGAGAAGTTGGAGTTGGTCGTACCAGAAATTGAGGAGTCGAAGTCGGTGGTAGCAGAAATTGAGGAGTCGGAGTCGGAGTCGGAGGCTGTGGTAGCAGAAATTGGGGAGTCGGAGTCGGAGTCTGTAGTAGCAGAAATTGAGGAGTCGGAGTCGGAGTCGGAATCGGAGTCGGAGTCTGTGGTTGCAGAAATTGAGGAGTTGGAGTCGGAGCCTGCGGTAGCAGAAATTGAGGAGTCGGAGTCGGAGTTTGTGGTATAAGAAATTGAGGAGTCGGAGTGGATGTTTTGTGTCCGACTCCACAGCCGTGATTTAAAGGTTCTGATAAAAAAAAGGTTGGATGAGCTAGAGATAAGAGGGAAGATAGAGAGTGTGCACCCCAGGAGCAAACTTTGGACCCGGCTCTACAGGATGCAAAAATAAACATTAAAGAAAATAATGTGTCTTTCTGTCTTTTTCTTCACATGAACTCTGTGTTTGTTAAGATGTTCAGATTGTCTCTCTTTTTTGCCCTCGTCCGTTCTCCTTATAGAGTTTCAATTATATTCTCGTGTCTATGCCCAGTGGGAGAAAGGCAAACGAATGATATTGAGAACAAAACAAAAATGCTCAATAACTTCCTAAGAAAACCTTCATTTGCCTTAGGTCTCAGGTGAAAGATTTGTTGTAGTAGTAGTAGTAGTAGTAGTAGTAGTAGTAGTAGTAGTAGTAGTAGTAGAAGAAGAAGAAGAAGCGCTACTAGTAATAGTATTATTAGTAGTAAAATAATAATAATAATAATAATCACCCAATCCAGGGCAAAAGACCGGATCTAGTTGTAGTGAATGAGAAAAGGACGTGTCAGATAGTGAATTTCGCTTTTCAGGCAGACCACAGGATGAAGCTGAAAGAAAGTGAAAAGCTGGATAAGTACCTGGACCTTGCCAGAGAACTGGAAAAATTATGGAACATGAAGCTGACGGTAGTACCGATAGTTGTCGGAGCCCTGGGAGCAGTCCCGAAGAACCTAGCAAACAGGTTCGAGGAGCCACGAATCCGACGGAGTGCTGAAACTATCCAAACGGCAGCACTACTTAAAACAGCTAGAATACTGAGGAGTGTCCTGGAGTATTGAGGAGACCTGCTTGTTGTGTTCTTGTTGTTCTTCGTGTAGTAGCTGTGTGAAATTAGAATGCCTTTTGATTCGTAATCTGTTTAAGCGTGTTAAGAAAAGAAGACAGAACAAGATAACACGTGTGATAGGGTTGATTAGCCTGGTAAAAGTGACCCTTCCCTGCTCCCACTTCCGGCTGGCTCTTTTGGGACCGGAAACGGAACAGGGATTGCTGGGAGCTTCCTCGGCATGTTTATTTATACAGATATATTTATATAAACATTATACTGCTGTCACTTGATCTCCAGTGAAAGCCATCGGTCACTGCTGGTGTGAAAACTCAACAAATAATAGCCTGGCTCAAAAGGAATATAAAAGCATGCACGACAGAGTAAGGACAATCCTACGGTGGGAATTGTGCAAACAACTTGGTTTCGACCATAAGTAAATGGTATCAGCAAAGACTGTGTCAGCGACTCACAGGGTGCAACTGAAAGAAAGCGAAAAATTGGAAAAAATACAAGAGAGAGCTACCAATAGTGTGGAACGTGAAGGATAGGGCTGTTCCTATATATATATTTGGTGCCCTTGGAAGAGTGTCCAAAACACAAGAGGCAAGATTAGATGGAGTAGGAATTCAAGAGACTGTCCAGGCCACGGCATTGCCGAGGGTATGCGTGGATACTGAGAAAGGTGCTGGAGACTTGAGGAAACTTGCTGTTTTAATGACATATTAACTATTATAAATGAATATGCAGTACTGATCACCGTGGCCCAGCGGTAGAGTGCTCGCCAAATCACGTTGGACACACCGGTTCACGTAAGATCACCGAAGTTAAGCAACGTCGAGTCTGGTCAGTATCTAGATGGGTGATCATTTGGGAATACCATGTGCCGTAAGCAGAAGGAAGCCTCGACGAGCCTGGCAAGCTAGAAGTGGGTCTTACTAACAATTGCCCGTGTGTACCACCTAACCCCGCGATGCCCTCGATGAAGGTATAAGAGGAGCACGATGATACGTACGTACCATACAACCCCTTTTTCTTAAGAGTTCACTTTTATAAGATCGTTCCCCAGGCATAAACATCAACAATCATGTTTCACAATGTGTGTGTAATCAAATTATCCTATAGCCAAGTAGATCGTCGGTGTACCATGCTGAGCCCTCCATGGCATTTCTCAGGGTAAAGTAAAGCGTCCTGTCTCTGAAGAAACAACTCCCAATGGAGTATGGAGCTCGGTGACGAAGACCCGGTTTTTGTCTCATGCGTCAGCTTAGTGATCCTTGCATGTTTCAAGTCTGGTCGAAACCAGGACTTTATTCTTACAAGTCTTTGTGACCACCCCCTTGGCAGGATACAAGTCCTGCCGAAGGGATACCTCCACCCTAATCACACAGCTTAGAGTGTACTCAATTAGCTGCTGAGTGCACAGGGAAATTTGTCCTAATGAAGAGTTTTCCACAATCTTCGCTCAAACCGGGTATCGAACCAGGGACCTTCTGCGTGTGAGGCAGACGTGCTAACCATTACACCATCCGAGCGGCAATTTCTAGGGTAATGGCGATTATTTGGCAGTGCACATCTCATTCTCCAACTAATATGTGACCGATTGTACTGGTTTATATGGTACCGAGAGCAGGGATAATCCCTAACCTGACTTCTTTGAAGAAATGGATTGATGCCTTTCCCAAGGACATTAGTGCGACGTGAACATAAACTACATGCCCCCCCCCCATGGTAACACATGCCCCCCCCCAATACCTTCGTAATCCGTAGTCACCTCAAAATGCAACACAATGGTGCATAAGAATCACAGTAGACCTTTATTTTCGGAGAATGCTCGATACCTACGATAAGAGCGGATATGTTATAAATGAGTTTTATTGGTCCATAACAAACAGTACAGTTGGTTTCATAATTAAGATCTTTCAAATGAAGTTCATTTGAAAAATCTTAATTGTGAAACCAACTGTACTATTTGTTATGGTCCAATAAAAACAACTCATTTATAGTATTCGATGACGGTACATTAAAAAGCATGTGTAAAAATAAAACGCCCACAAAATGAACAAGGCATACATTGGACAATCCTAAGCAGCCAATTACGGACATGAACGAATTTCACCATTAATAATGAATCTATATAAGAAATTAACTAAACACTATTAGCTGTTCATCTGATGATCGATTTCTCGTGAAACCATCTGTACAGGTTGTTATGAACCAATAAAATATGTTCCTACTATATATATATGTGTGAGTGAGAGAGAGAGAGAGAGAGAGAGAGAGAGAGAGAGAGAGAGATAGATAGATAGAGAGAGAGAGAGAATTGCATCCCATCAGTATTTGTTCTAGGAAGATTGAGGCTTGTTAGTGTAAGAAATTATGCCATAAGAAACTGATTCAGCATTACCTTCAATTTGCCTTTCGTAGAATAAGACCAGCAAATCTAATCAGTTACCACCGCATTTAGAACACGACAACGGAGCTGCTCCTGTCGTAGTTAATGGGTTAATGACCTCCGACCTCTTTCTCTCTATCTGTTAGTCAGTCTTTTTGTCTGCCTATCCCTCCTTTTGTGTTAACCCCTCCCCCCTCACGCCCCCTTCACACAAACTCAATGAAAAACTAAATTTTAGAAACTGCGTTCAAGCCTCTCTTCTGTACTGACATCATTTCAAAAGTATTCTGCAAAAAGACGCTAGAGCAGTGGTTCTCAACGTGGGTGCTAGCTAGGGGGGGGCCTTTTGGCGTTGGTTTATTTTCAAGGACCTTAAGGAGGCGTTTGAGCTTCTAAAGGGGCGTTGTGGAGACCCCATAAATATCTATGATTCTCAAATGGTTCTTCGGACGATTGAACTCCTTCTTGTTGTTTGTGTTGTAACCACAACGTTTCGGCCGATCCATTCTTCGGCCTTCTTCAGGTGTAAAATCCGAGTTGTGATGTGGTAAACAGAAGTTTTTTTTATTTTTAAAGGGGGTAACCCTTATAACGCAGGGCCCGGGTGCTTCTGTGTCGTTGTCTTGTCTGGTTTAAATCTATTGAGAAGCGGAAGCTACATCGGGCTGCACTCCAACAGCGTTCTCTGTCAATAATCTGGATGTTATAAGGGTTACCTCCTTTGAAATTAAAAACTTCTGTTTGCCCCCATCACTGTCGGATTTTACACCTTATAGCTATTACAGTTCAACGTATTTTTGTTTGCTAAATAAATGTAAATAAAAAAAAGTAAATAGCCCCAAACACAAACTTTTGCACTTACATACAGACTCACCCTGACCCCTAACCCGAACCCGGGGTTATTATCTGGATAGGATCATAACAGTCGAGTTGCTGATGTTGTTGTATAACCATCTTGGACTTGGAGAAAACGGAAGACTCGAAACTTGGTTTATAAAAATATGATGATATATTTTTATTGCATCAGATACATCGTGCAGTGGTGGAGAATGAAGAGTGGGAGAGGGATAATGAGAGCCGACAGACTTTTCTTTCAGGAAAATTGGGCTTGTGTTTTCCCAAGCCCGGGCGGTATGTCTCTCTGCTTAATGAGGGTGTCTCTCTGGCTTTTATGGGGTTCGAACACCCACGCTGGTTTTCCAGCGGTTCAGGGTTCAGTCGATATCCTGTTTATGACTTTTGAACTCCTGTTGGGGTCAAATCTGTGACCCCCGCTCACAACTGCCTAAATATGTAACATTATGTCTTTAGTTAGTGGAGCCCCACATCGTCACCGACAAAAGACGACGCCTCTCCCGCTCTCGTGATGCCGTCTATCAATCTCTTTGATGGTGATTTCCTTTTTGATTTCGTTTTCTTCTAAGCATATTAGATCTATTCAAACGGTTCTTCGGACGATTGAACTCCTTCTTGTTGTTTGTGTTGTTAACACGACGTTTCGGCCGATCCATTCTTCGGCCTTCTTCATGTGTAATATCCGAGTGTGATGGGGTAAACAGAATTTGTTTTTAATTTCAAAGGGGGGTAACCCTTATAACATAGGATTCGGGTGTTTCTTTGACATTGTCTTGTCGGGTTTGGGTCTGTTGAGCAGAGGAGGCCACATCGGGTTGAACTCCGCACTTGTCTGACTAATGCATTTAGTCGACATGTTGATATGAGCTGCCTCTTTGATTTTTCTCTGATATTAGATATTACACCTGAAGAAGGCCGAAGAATGGATCGGCCGAAACGTCTTGTTAACAACACAAACAACAAGAAGGAGTTCAATCGCCCGAAGAACTATTTGAATGTTTAATGACCCTTCTCAAAACTACTGAACATATATTACGTCTAGTTGATATTTTTGCAAGTCCTGGTCTAGTTGTTTCGCACATAAAACGCCACTAGTTGGAGTTGGATATCTTTCATTCAGTTGATCAGGTGTTCTGGCCGCTTTTCGGACTTTCGATAACTCATTAGACTGATAATTGATAATTAGCCGATTATTCGTCAGCTAATGAAGAGGACATTGTCTTGCCTAAACAATTCGAAAGTATAAGAAGGAGAATTCTTTTTACTGTACACTTTTTAAAAAATCAATCTTTATTATTATTGGATGAAGTATTGTAACACACCACTTTTTATTAAATTTGACTAGTTTTTACCTTCATCCTAATTTTAGTTGTTTTTATACAACCTATTAATTCGAGCAATCGAAAATAAAGAGTAAGCCTTTTTGCTTAGCTGCTTTTACCAATCGGCCACGAGGACTTCATGGATTAGCAGAAGCTGATTTACACTTATAAACTCACTCTCTACAACCGACTCTCTGCGCTATATTTATGTTATTTTACATATGAGACCTGGTAGTCTTTTTTTATAAATCAATCTTTATTATTATAAAGAGTAAGCATTCGGTGAGAATCGAACTCACACCCTCATTGCCAGAGGGAGACTAGTTTACGCCTAGCTGCTTTTACAAATCGGCCACGTAAAAGTGGTATGTTACAATACTTCATCTAATAATAATAAAGATTGATTTATTAAAAAAAAGACTACTAGGTCTCATATGTCAAACAACATAAATATGGCGCAGAGTCGGTTGTAGGGAGTGAGTTTATAAGTGTAAATCAATTTCTGCTAATCTATGAAATCTTCGTGGCTGATTGGTAAAAGCAACTAGGCGTAAACTAGTCTCCCTCTGGCAATGGGGTGGTGAGTTCGATTTTCCCCGAAGGCTTACTCTTTTTTCCGATTGCGCTGTTATTCGTTGCCATAGAAACGACGGCCCGAATTAATAAGTTGTATAAAAACAACTAAAATTAGGATTATAGTAAAAACTAGTCAAATTTAATAAAAAGTGGTAAACTTTACCCCCTTCTTAATCTCTCTTAATTTTCTAAAAAGGTTGATATCCATTACCTCTTGGATTATCGCTTTTAGGCAAGAAGAAAAATGATCCAATTGTTAACTGAACGATTTTCAAATCTGACGCGTCTTTTCTTTGGAGGAATATTACGTCTAGTTAGTATTTTTGTATGTCCTGGTCTAGTTGGTTTTTCCGTATTTTGTTGTAGTTGATGCCTTTCATTCTGTATTTGTAGTGTTCTTATTTTATTCTGACTGGTTTTCGGCTTCTCGAGAACTCATTAAACAGATAATTAGCCGATTATTCACCGGCCAATCAAGAGGGGCGTCACTACCTCAACTGATAACGACATGTCTTTAACTTATTTATTTACATTTATTTAGCAAACAAAAATACGGTGAGCTGTAATAGCTATAATTATTAAGTATGGTAGGGACTAACGAAAAGACACAGGCTCTTCACCAGACATTCACAGAGAAGAAATATACATACTTTGAAAATCAGCTAAAAAAAAAAATACTTTTTACACAATCAGTCGCGTTTTTAAATATATATATATTTTATTCTTTCCGTATAGTGGTTCGACTGAAACTTAATATTATAACAAGGATGAATAATTAAATATAGTGAAATGATGAAAACATATTTACCGACTGTATTTTTCATATATTTTATTCTGTTTTTGTAAATTGATCTCACGTTTGTACCGACATATGTGATATTTATTTATAAGTTGAAGTAACAATGAATGAATGATTATAAAATGCGTCTTGCATTGAGAAAGTGTTCATTACTTGATCGGAACAAAAGAGACAATTTAATTAAAGTTCTTGAGAGGTTGTAATAACACTTGTCGTGTAAGTGAGTGTATGCATATGTGTAATAACACTTGTTGTATCAATGAGTGTATGCATATGTGTAATGTTTGTGTGTATTAACATCAACAGAAAAAGGGATTTCATTTCGATCAGTCTCTTTTTAAATAGTGAATATACTTGAAATATACTTTTTTGACAGCAGTTAATCACCGCTACTCACAACACTTTATTGCTGGGTTTAGGTTATTTATGTTTTCTGACATTTATAGGTATTGTAGGGACAATGACGAAAGGAAATACGAAGTTGTAATAACACTTGTCGTGTCAATGAGTGTATGCATATGTGTATATATCAGGGACTTGCTTGCCTTCGTCGAAATGTCTATGAATATGCTTGGCGCGCACAAGTGAATGCGTGTGTGTTATGTGAGTCATACAGCCGTGCCGACCAGGCATGAAACTGCGACTGGCGAAATCTGTCTGTCGATTTGTGTATACGGTAAATAGGTAGGCTCCCACGAGCCTTGGATTTTAGATGCATTTTAATTGGTCGAAAAATAGTTGATATCTAAAATAATTGTTGAGCTGCTGCTGCTGAGTCTATTTGAATTGTTTGTTTGTTTGAACTCGCGACTTTTTCATTGAGATTTTTGGAGGATAAATGTTTGGAGGTGTGAACCGACAAGGCACCCTCTCTGAATTCAATGAGGTGGAGAGCCGAAATTGAACATCCATATCTATCGTGTGAAATGAACGATTTTAGTGATAATGGTTCAGTTGGTTGAAACAAATTTTTTAATTCGCCTTTAAGGCTGCGAAATTGAAGAATTTGTGTGTATTTCGCCTTTAAGGCTGTAAATGAAATATATTTCGCCTTTAAGTCTGCGAATGGAGTATTTTTTGCGTACCAGTGAGTCGATTGTTCGATTGATAAATGTTTGTATCCGATTTGAACATTTTTCTTTTTAAAGGACCTGTAACAGCGTTGTATTTTTTTTAAATCGTCGTTGACTTCGTGTCACATTATAGCCGAATTCTTTATGTTCGTGCGAACACAGTAGTTTGTTTTTTTCGTCATTCGAAAGTTTTGCTGGTTGCATAGATATACTTGTCTTCAAATGTTTAAGATTTCTCTGGTCGTTCAAGAGTTTTATGCTGGTCGAATCGTGTAGTCATTGAATGTTTTAGATATATTTGTCGTTCAAGTGTTTAAGATTTCTCTGGTCGTTCAAGAGTTTTATGCTGGTCGAATCGTGTAGTCATTGAATGTTTTAGATATACTTGTCGTTCAAGTGTTTAAGATTTCTCTGGTCGTTCAAGAGGTAAATTTCTGGACTGTAAGAAAAACGATTTTTAGAATTCACCCTGCTTTGAAATCGGTGTGAGTAAGAGTTGCCCGGCAGTCTCCCTTCATAGGTATTGAGAGTTGACGTATGCTTTTCAATTCGCCTTTAAGTCTGCGAAATTGAAGAATTTGTGTTGGTTTTATGGAGGATGGGTGCCGGCGTCCGGAAGTTTTGTGGGGGTTGAATTCGATCTATTGATGAGTATCGGAAATACGAGTGGGGGGTGTGAACCTCGGCTTAAGCGTGAGATTTCTCCATAGTAATGTTTTTTTTAAAATGAGGTAAGAATGACTCCGTTTAAATACGATCATGGCAGAGGCAGGGAACAGCAACAAATGATAAACGAAAGAGACAATCCTTGAAAGAGACGAACATTTCTTTATTCAAACAGGTGTATCGATTTAATTAATGTTTATGCGTATGCGTATATGTAAAATTCCATTGTCCGTGTATATGTTTTCGTGTGATTCAGCGTTTATTGTTTATGTGCGCGTGTGTGTAAATATGCAAAAGTCCTTTGTTCACGTATTTGTTCGAGTGTAGGTTTGCAACCGTGTAAATAAAATGTTTTTTGCTAAAAGTTATTTCATGATGACAATGTGTGCGTGTGAAATAAAGTGGGATTGTCTTACTTATAGTTTGGGCCGAATTATTTGCTGTTCCACGAGGTCCAAAAGCCAAGGGTGGAAAAGGCGGAATGAGATTCGGAACGTCTTTACATGACGGCAAACTGGGAGGAAAGAGATCGATTCAAAGTTAGCGCTCCGTCACGTGATGGCTCGCTGGTCCCTGATTGACTGCCAGAATGTGAGGATCTCGAAGGTGGCAGGGGGTCGAGTTACCGTGGGGAAAGATCCCTTCACGGGAGACAACTCCGCTTTGACCCACCATAGTTTCACTCGCTATTTTTGAATCGTAATAGCCGCGTCGTGTTGTTAAAGTTGTTTTAAAGGATTGGTGGGCTTCGCTTCTCTTTGAGTCGAGGAAGATTTTGCCGCATGTGAAATATTTCTGCTTTAGACATTCTTGGCACTTAGCAGAAATAAAGTTTAGTTCGGGGAATCACTGAGTGCATAAGTTGAAGTGATTGAAATTTTTCGTGTCGAAAATTGTGTTTTTCTGTTCGTCGAACGTTTCGTTTGACGTCGGAAATTCTGTTCGAGTTCGCATGTCTGCCTTTTTTAAAATTCCTCGTGGTAGGATAAAAAGGAACAGTTGTTCTTTTTTCGTTTGTAGTGTTTTTCCAGCATTTAAGTTTTTTGGTGCATTTTGGTGTATTTTTGCACTCACACACCCTGGTCAACAAGTGAAACCACTTGACACACATCTTAAGAACACCCAGGTTTCTATTCCGAGAACTTATCTGTCCACCAGTGCTCTTAAGATAACCAACTTTCGGAACATGAAAACACGGCACTTGACTCGAAACACGATACCCTTTGTAGACAACAACTCGGAAAAACCTTGTACCTTGTCATCTACCATTTCATCTTGCAACTTTGACGATATCCATTTCAACGGACGATATTTCGACCAGCCACACATCCGCCACTCACCTCTTCCAATAAGAAGACACACTATTTTCATTCTTCGTTCAGTCCAGATTTGCTGCCTAAACAAATCTATCGCTGTTCCAAATTTCGATTACGTGCGTACGCATTCATACATACACAAACACTCCCTTCCTTAACATCTTCAACAAACTAAGGACACTTACTAAGTAGTAAACCGAACTCTTTAAATGCATTATTTCTCCTTTTTATCTATAACTGAAAATTACCTTATTGTTATGCCTTCTGTAATAAATATACTTATTATATATATATAGTCACAGAATTTTACAATTATTATTTGCATGGATCTTTATTTCATTTCATTATTACCATGTGCAACTTCTCCGTGCATTGCATCACTTTTACTACTGCAGGAACATACAGAGAAAGAAAGCGCAATACGCTAACCTTACTCTTTCTTCCACTCTGGTATCATCTGCACTCTAGCTTACTTACGGCAGTCTGACCCTTAAAGGCTATTAACACTATTATTACTACCGCTGCTACTATTAGTTTATCATCACTACTACGGCCATCTACGCTACGATCCTTGTTATTATTTAGTAAACCGTTAACTTTTCCATTTCACATGGAATCAGATATATTTAATAATGATGTTAATTACATCAATATTATCTCCATTATAAATGCTCCGAAGAGTTTTCTTTTGGCAAAATAATTTTGTTTTGTGGTCTGTGAGGCAAGAAAGTTTGATTTTTGTTTTTCGTCTTGTTCGTAATTTCGCCATTTTGTTTTATTCGCTTCATACATCTTCGAGGTCAGCGAAGATAAAGGTAGTCAACGTAGATTTGAGTTTGTGTGGCGGTTAATATTTTTAAATGTTGAACTTGTTGAAATAAAGAAGGTTACGTTATTAGAACGTATTTTATTGTATTCTATCAGAAAGTGCATTGTGTTCTTTGAGTCCTGTCCCAACTTGTAGGGACAGGAGACGAACGGAAAGACGAATATACCGACATATGTAATTGTGAATGCGTCTTGCATAGAGAAAGTGTTCATCAGTTGATCAGTTGAAAGGAAAGAGTCAATTGAATTAAAGTTCTTAAGAAGTTGTAATAACATTTGTCGTGTAAGTGAGTGTATGCATATGTGTAATAACACTTGTCGTGTCAATGAGTGTATGCATATGTGTACATATCAGGGACATGCTTGCCTTCGTCGAAATGTCTGTGAATATGCATGGCGCGTACAAGTGAATGCGTGTGTATTGTGTGAGTCATACAGGTCGAAAAATAGTTGATATCCAAAATAATTGTTGAGCTGCTGCTGCTGAGTCTATATATTTGGTTGTTTGAATTGGCGCCTTTTCGGATCATATGACCGACCAGCACCCCAAATCTTTGCAAAACTAAAAGGACGGATTTTACTTTTCTTCCGAAAACATTAAAAACTATTTAATCGATGTTATTTCGAAGTTACTAAGATATTTTCTTCCGAAAACATTAAAAACTATTTATTCGATAAATCATTTAGATTTTTTATAGTTTTTCCCCCTTTTTTTAACAAACTCTCGAATTCTTCCGAAATTTGATGTTGTTTCGAAGTTACTCTTTGATGTTGTTTCCATTTAGATTGTTTATAGTTTTTTTTTCCTTTTTTTAAACTAACAAACTTTCGAAAGAAAAGTAACTTCGAAACAAATACAGAGTAGCGACACCAGTTCAGGCGAGTATTTTCTACTTTCAATCTCTATTTTCAATATCAACACGCGGACTTTGTTTAACTTGGTAACTAACGGCTGCTGACGTTTCAGTGACGTCACCGGTGTAAAGACAAAATCCGTCCTTTTAGATTTGCAAAGATTTGGGGTGCTGGTCGGTCATATGATCCGCCTTTTCTACTTCGTTGGCACAATTCTTTCGAGCCTATTTTGTTGAGATTTCTGGAGGTGAGAACCGACAGAATCCATGTATCTATCTATGTATCCGGACTTCGCCAGCCCTAACCGTTCATAGTAGAAACTTGAAATTTTGCACACACACTCCCCTCAATGAGTAGGGAAAATGTTTTTTAGATGGGGATTCAATATGCAATGTATGTTTATGCTAAATGTGTCACTAGTTTGTGCCCGCTTGTTTTTTGAAAATTCAGACCATTTTTAGTGACCACAGTTCAACAAAAGGCGAGAGAAGTAACTTATTCATTGGTCACCCCTTTTTCAAACTTTTTAATTGATCACCCCAACACAGCATATATGGGTGGTGGTGATTCATAATTTCCCTTGGAATGATAGTTGATTTATTAAGCCTGCTTCAGTTTAATTGGGGTGGGATTAAACTAATAAGAACATTTGTAGTTACATTTGGTATGGCCGATATCAGTATTTAGATTATTTTAAAAAAATATTAATATTCTCGGATGTGACCGTCTTTTCACTTTAGCTGATAATCTGAGCTTTATCTCAGAGACTTACCCAACATAAGCATTGGAATAGCCTCGAATTTGGAAATCGAACTTTATCCGGAGGCAGAGGTTCAATACCCGACTCTTGAGGCTGGCCCGCCAAATCTGGCCACCCCGGGGTGATGATTCGGAACGTAAACGAGGAATTACTAAAACCAACACCCCATTCCTACCCTGGGTAGATTAGCAATATTTGACATGCCATTATTATTAGCATTATTATCATTATCCCCTCTCCCCAGATTTGATATGCAAAGAATCTATTTTTCAAAAGTGAAAAGTCAAACCTGCATACAAACCTGCAATCGATATACGAGAGATGTCCGAAAAGTAAGGTACAAACATTTACTAATCCAACATGTTTATTACTATACAAATAAATCATTGCGCATATGTTACCAGCACTACTATGCTACTTTCCCATGTAGTCGCCATGGAGATTGTTGCACTTGTCCCATCGGTGACGAACGCATAATAACGTGTCGTCAAGCGACTGGAGCCACCATACTTTTCGGCATCTGAAACGGTATAGGGAAACTGATGGGCACTTTCTGGAGCCCATGATCACAGATGATGAGACCTGGGTGCATCGCGTTTACGTAAGGGTGACATCCTGTTGCACAAGCAAGCCAACCCACACATGGCCCACCAGACAATTGTGCCTCCTTCAGATTATCATCTGTTTGGGCCCCTCAAAAGACATTTATCCGGGAAGCGGTTCTACTCAGATGACGCTTGTTGTTGCAGGGGTGCAAGGGTGGCTTCGACCTTCTTCGAGGAGTGTATTTATGCGCTCGTGCACCGATGCATCAATCTCGATGGCGACTACGTGGAAAAGTAGCATAGTAGTGCTGGTAACATATGCATACTGTTTTATTTGTATAGTAATAAACATGTTGGATTAGTAAATGTTTGTACTTTTCGGACATCCCTCGTAGTTTATGGGGGAACAAATCACATGTTTCGTATAAAGTATAACCCAGGCCCTTAATTTCAAAATGGAGGTGAAAAGAAAGGTACAGTGCTTCGTGCCTATATCTGTTTCTGCTTAGGTTTTAACCCTTTATGAGGCAAGTGACTATATATGATCACTTAAATTGGGTATAAAGATAGCGCATTACTAACTCTACTAAAGCGGCAATCAACCATACCACATGCCACACCCCATTATAATAGCCTGTTTTTGATCTCAGCAATAAAATTTATAATTCAACCCGGAGGTGTTATTTTTTTGGTCAGTATCAATATTTTGGTATCTATTCATTATATTGAATGTTATTCTTTAATTCTATGTTTTATTTAACTTTCTACTTTAATTTTTAATTTTTTTAATATTTTCCATTTTTGGTCACTTTTTGGGCGAGGCACTATATATGATCCTTTCATCAGACGGGCTTTTGCCCCCATAAATAAAAAGATTTCAGAAAACTTGCAACTGAAAATATCTTGTAATTAGGTCTAGTTTAACATACAAAAAGGTTATTTTGATATCTAAAATATTTTTAGGGGTTCCCTATAAAGGGTTAAAACAATTTTTTAAATAGCCAGCTAAGAAGCACTTGAAAATTACATCTTAAAAATTACAAAGAGCTTGATTTAAAAAAAAGCTGACAATGCACCTGTAACTCCTCTATGGGCAGGTGTTTTCTTGACGAAACACTTACAGCCAGCTGATACTCAGCTTACCTTTTTCAATGGCAAACAATTAAAAGGATTATTACGGCAATGAAATACCTCTCGTAACATAAGCAAATGATCAGGAATGTTATAAGGCGGTGCACAGCTGTTTTTGCACCACCCCCTCTGTTTTCATCCTTTGACACGCAATGTTCGCTCGCCGGTAATAATAAATGCAAAATGCATTTATAGAAAGCGTCCTTTCTTGGGAACCTCAATACTTAAGTCCCCACTGGACAAAAGCGCTTGAAAACATGTGCAATCAATTGCAGTAAAAAATATAAGGCCTATTAAAGAAGAGTAACAAGAGTTACAAAACACAGGGAAGGAGTACAGTTACAACGTGTGTTTATTTACTGAGTTAATATAATTAAGAAAGTCTCGAAACAAGAAAGTTTTTATTTTTGATTTAATGTTTGCTAATGTATGTATGTTCCGGATATCATAGGGTAATTGATTCCAAAGTCTGGATGCTATAAAGCTAAAACACCTGCGCCCATGAGTCATATTTATAAAGATAAGTTCTAAAATCACGATATAAATATCGGATGTTAATAAGAGCACAGAGTTCATAAGGGCACATATCATGCAGAGATTTTAATATTGTAATTCAAATTTTGAACACGACTCTTCCTTCTATCCTAAGCCAATATAGGTCGATAATACTGATCCTAATTGACTCGCGTTTCCTACGTTTTAAAACTAACCGAGCAGCGGCATTTTGAACTGTTTGTAGTTTGTTAATTTGTGATTTATTCAAGCCACAGAAAAGTTAATTACAATAGTCTAATCTACTGGTAATAATAGAGTGAACCAACTGCTCAGTTTCATCATTAGTGATGAAGAATATCCAATATTTTGATGTCTTTAATTAAATTAAAAATTAATCTTATTACAACATTTTTATATATACACTGCACAAAACCCTCGACTTTTAGCCATCGTTTTTTCATCGCCATACTATATTCACCCACCGGTAAACGATAGAGTCAACTTATTTTATTAATGGACAGATTGTATCGACTTAGAAGTTTCGATACACATCTCTACCCAAGAAA
>VCCN01004231.1:2144148-2163819 GCA_006491835.1 Architeuthis dux | reverse complement strand
ATCCATAGATTTGGACTGTGTGCTCGAATATTTATCGTAAAAGGCTGAATAACAAGCTTCACGTCTTGGGCTGTAACTTTTCATACCCAACAGATACAAATAGACAATATACAGCGTTGGGCAGCTGATAGGATTCCCTTTCGACCGATATATAAATATATATATTTCCCTCATGAATTAATTCCACAATCCATGGTTGTGTACTGTGGACTTGAAGTTTTCATCGTAAAATGCTGAATACTTAGCTTCACGCCTCATGTCTGAAAACCATGATTTAGCATTTTAAAGTACTCAGATATGTCAACTGGTAGACGAGATACGAAATTCTGTTTTTTTTGTTTATGCTGGCGACCATTTTGTTTTAAGCAATTGAGGTAGTTCTTCCCAAGAGGAACATCTTTTTTCTGAAAGAGAACATCCTAAGGAACATTTTGGTACCCTAAAAGTAGAATCATGGGGGGGGGGTGCACGGTAGCCCCTGCTGGCCCCTGGACTATTACTCCTTATTATGTTTAGAAAAAACGTCGGGCAATTGATGAGATATCTGAGATGACTGGTTGTCTTGGAGTTCATGCCTGCGAGAGCTAACAGAAGATTTGAAAATGAAACGCGTCTCTGCAAAATCCACGCCTCGTTTCCTCACAGAGAATTTTAAAAAACAATCGTTTGAATTGTGTGCCACGATTTGAGGGCAAGAACAACTTCGAAATGATCCACAATTTCTTTCCATAGTTGTGATTTTTTTAAAACATTCCGCTCAATTTTGCGTATCCTCTCGTATTTACTAAGCTTAGCTTAGTCTGGCACAGCGCCACAATAGTGGAGCACTAGTGAGGATCGAACTCACTACACTAGCAAATGATCGATGAAACAAGTGTAATTACCATCGCACCACGGTAAGCGTCCCACCCAATTAGATAGTTTAATAAGATTTGCTGACGCATATATATAAGAAGCCTCATTTCAAACCCGATTAAAATCACCCTTTCATCAGTCTAGATATGACATTCAACTAGCAGTACCAGTTTAAAAAATATTTAACTCGATGAAAAAAGATAATTTAAGATTTAACTCGATATGTATAGAAAACGTCAACCAAAACAGTCACCAAAACTCTCACCAAAACTGTCAACATAGGTTTCTTCAGTTTTTATGTTGGTCTGACTGGCTGACTGGCTGACTGTCTGGGTATGTATGTGTCGTTCGTACAGACCGCACCAATGGAGCTAGAGGGATGGAAATTTAAACATTTACTCCTTATTATGTCTACATTTTTTTAAATCCCCCCTCGAAATAGGTTTTTAGTTGGAGTTTCAGTTTGCAATGTAAATTTAAGCTAAATTGATCCCTTAGTTTGTGTCCGCTTGTTTTTGTTTTGAAAATTCAGACTTTTTTCGTGATCACTGCCCAACAAAAGGCGAGAAAAGTAACTTATTCATTGATCACCCCTTTTTTGAATTGTTCATCCCCAACACGGCATGCTGCCAAAAGACGTTGGTCACGTGACGGTTTCTATTGAGTAACTAACCAGACCTGTTTAATGTCCTTAAAAGTTGATACAAAATAAAATTTCCTTTCTCCCCACCCTCTCTTCCCTTCTACCCCCCCACACACCTTTCTCCACTCTCTCCTCCCTCCTCCCCACCTTCTCTTTCTCTACACTCTCCTTCCTTCTCCCCACCCTCTCTTTTCCCACTCTCTCCTTACTCCTCCCCACCTTCTCTTTCTCCAAGCCCTCCTTCTGCCTCCCCACCTTCTCTTTCTCCATCCTCCTCTCACCTTCTCTTTCTCTACGCTTTCCTGCCTCCTCCCTACCTTCTCTTTTTCCACCCTCTCCTCCAACCTTCTCTTTCTCTACGCTCTCCTTCCTCCTCTCCACCTTCTCTTTCTCCACCCTCCTCTTTCTCCACCCTCTCCTCCCTCCTTTGATTTAAATTAGTCAAAAATAGTTTCTTTGGTGTAGACTTCGTCATAAACAAGATCTATTTATTGTGTATGTCAACCCATACACGCCTTCTTATCTATCTATTTTCTCTTTCCATAACCAGGTCTTGATAACCTACGCTGGTTACCTCACCCTATTGTTATTATTATAGTATACTAATAGTATTAGTATTGTAGAAACGTTTTTATAAGTAGTTTCAATAGTTTAACCCAATGTGACACAGGTGTCACATACAATTTAATTGATCTGCACAGTCTCTTATATAATATTATATGTTATCCTTGATTTTAACTCATCAAGTGTACTAAGTGACATCCACTGAACATCCTGGTGCAGTCACGTGACTGTGTGTTAATTTGCCTACCCAGAATCCCACATAATGTTCCTTCAAGTAGAAATGGATCTTGGTTCTTATGGGTTCATTCGAATAGTTATTCGGACGATTGAACTCCTTCTTGTTGTTTGTGTTGTTAACACGGCGTTTCGGCCGATCCATTCTTCGGCCTTCATCAGGTGTAATATCCGAATGTGATGGGGTAAACAGAAGTTTTTAATTTCAAAGGAGGTAACTCTTATAACGTAGGATTCGGGTGTTTTTTTTATCCTTGTCTTGTCGGGTTTGTGTTTGTTGAGTAGCGGAAGCCACATCGGGTTGAACTCCACACTTGTCTGACTAATGCATTCAGTTGACATGTTGATATGTGCTGCCTCTTTTTTTAAAAAAAACTTCTGTTTACCCCATCACATTCGGATATTACACCTGAGCAAAAAGAACTATTTGAAAGTTTTTATAGTTGTCCAATACAAGCTTGGCTGCTGCAGGTTCAAACTTCGCTCCTACTTCTATTCCGACTGAAGATGATTATTGCAACTTTTGTATTGTATATAAATGTTCGTAGATATGTAAGACTTGTCAGTTTGACTCAGTCGGTAAGAGAGCCACCTACCGATCACATGGTCGTGATTTCAAATCATGGTAGGAACATGTTAATTTTATATATCAGTTTGGTTTAAACGTGGGGGGACAGACACAGTGAAGAGTTTACTCCTCTAAATTAGGTGAGGATTGTTCTTGATATTGTTGTTACGGTGGAAAAACTCCAGCCTCCAATTTGGACTGGAGTTTGACAAAAGCCTCCGTGCCAGCTTAGTACGAAAGTAAAACAATGTTGGCTTCTTTAGCGGTGATCGGTCAAATCAGTCCTTATGATGCGATCCATTTTTGACGCTTAAGTCGTCCTACTTTGCCGGAATTTTATTCCAACTTCTATAGCTTTATATTCTGTCTTTCTTTATTTCGGTACTGTCATTTGTTGACGAATATGAGTGGCCTACAGATAACGCGAAAATCCTCTCCTTTCCTTCACCTCCAATCATTTATTCTCCAAAAATATCACCCAAATAGGCTTCACGCGTTTCCCTCACAAAATCTACACTTGTCTGCTCTGCGGCACTGCTGCTTGACTCACACAAACACACACACACACACACACAAACACGCGCGTGCGCATTCACTTATGCGCGACAAGCATGTTTCACAGACATTCTCAACGAAGGCAAGTAAGTCCATGATTATTATACATACGCATACAAGCAAGTCCATTTGACTCACACATGCATGCTTTTATACAATCGCTCACCTATGCATAAGCTTGCATATGCACACATTTACAACAACTTCTTATTGACTCTTTCGTTCCAGTCAAACTGAACATTTTCTTAATGCAAGACACATTATTTTCCCCAATCAATATTATATCCATTCATTCAATCGTTCATTGTTATTGTTCTTGAATAAATTATATATGTTATATACATTTGTCTATTCATTTATTTCATTGAACTTTGAAAAAGAATGAATCTATAATTGTAGACAGAGAGATATGTTCTGCCATATTTCCTCTATGAATTCGTGCCCCTACAAAGAGGTGGCATAAGGCCTTATACGGTTATCTTCAACTTCACATGCACGAGCTCACGTCTCAGTAATTCAAATTCACTCTTATCAATTATGTGGATAAAGTGAGTGAAGACGAAGTTCAAAACTTGTTTTGCCACGTAGCCATGAATGCCTGGGACGGAGGAGGAGGGGAGGAGGAGAATGTTTCCCTTTTGCAATCGACTTTGGCCTATAAAGTATATTTGAAATTTCCTTGTAAAATGCTGAAATACCTATAAATTAATTATTTTGAATTCCTCATGTCTGAAAACCATGATTTAGCCTTTTAAAGTACTCAGATATGTCAATTGGGAGACGAAATATGAAATTCTGTTTTTTTTTGTGTGTGCTGGCGGTCATTTTGTTTTATGCAAATGAGGTAGTTCATCCCGACTTTATTCTTGGGAACATCTTTTTTCTGAAAGAGGACATCCCAAGGAACATTTTGGTACCCCACTTCATAGGATGCTGTGGATGGGGTGCAGGGTAGGCCCTACTGGAACCCGGACTATTAAGGCTGGGACTAGGGTTAGGCATAGAATGAACTCCAAATAAGGAAGACGTACCTAATTTTCTTATAGTTTTAAACCATGGATTTTCTATTTATAAATCAAGAATAGTAAAAGAAAGGTATAGTTATTTGTAGTTTTCAAGAATAATTTGAAAACAATATTTCTTATGAAAAATAGGCCCTTTTCTCAAATGTAATTGAAATCACCCCCTCTGTGTGAAAATAGGTCTCGTTAGCTGTTTAAACATCCGAGCAGCGACCAATAGTAGTAACTCTAAGATAGAGAAAGAAGAATTGACAAACATCACAAAGACACTCGAAAGTAACAGTTACTCACCCCATACTGTTGCCATTAAGAGCAGTGGTAGGGAGACAGCCAAGGACAACACAAAAGTTCCAACGCCTCTTCCTCCTATGATACATATACATTATGTATACCCTCAAAGTCAAGCTTCAGAAGCACAGAAAAGCCATAATCAAGAGCGAGATAGACAAATCTGGAATGGCTGATCAGGTCTGGAGAGAGAAAGGCGCCAACGTTCCTCGCTGTCCAGATTATTGACAGAGAACGCTGTTGGAAACAGAAAAATAAAAGAGGCAGCACATATCAACATGTCGACTGAATGTATTAGTCAGACAAGTGCGGAGGGACAAGGTATGGAAGCCCAAACCCGACAAGGCAAGGATAAAGAAACACCCGAATCCTATGTTATAAGAGTTGCCTCCTTCGGATATTACACCTGAGGAAGACCGAAGAATGGATCGGCCGAAACGTCGTGTTAACAATACAAACAAGAAGGAGTTCAATCGTCCGAAGAACTATTTGAATGTTAATGACCCCTTCTCAAAATAGTCCCTTTTCTGTTTTACAGTCTTTTCTGTTTGATTCTATAACTGTTACATTTTACAATGTTCAGGTTGTGGAAAAAAGCAATATGAAGTTGTCGGATGCTAAATACTGGTTGTGGCAATATTCCCAAATTTTTAAAGCTTGGTACGGTCCTTGGTCCCGTAACTCAGTACAGGGTTTTCCGTCCCCTGTACCGGGTCGTTGGGGCACCCATTTCACGAGTGTATTTTGGGCGAGATAGCTTGACGGAGCCCATCCCTTTCCAGGCTTCCTCAATCCTAATCTTTGTGCTGAGTGCTTAGTAGAGAGGCATTGAGTACCATTTTTAATGTCTAAACACAAACTAACCTTTGCCCTGACTGACTAACACTAACCCCTTTTCGTTAGTCCACACCACCCAAAATAATTATAGCTATTACAGCTCACCGTATTTCTGTTTGCTAAATAAATGTAAATACATTTTTTAAAAAGATAAAAGCCCTCAACACAAACTAACCTTTGCCCTGACTGACTGACAAACTGTGCTAACCTCTGCTACGTCTCATCCCTCCATCTTGTGTCTGATCGTTTATTGTCCCATAGGCACCAATCAGTTAGTCTTTTGCCCCATCTATTGTCATCTCTTTTTGCTAGGTGACCAGTCCAACTCCATTTTTGCTGCTTAATTATGTGTATAACATCCTTCACTCTAGTCCTCCCTCTGATCAATGTTGATCTTTTTCTATCTCTTAGAGTTAATCCTAACATTACTCTTTCCATGGCCGTCAGCGCGATTCTAAGTTGTTTTTTTAGTTCGCATTGTTAATTTCTGTTTCGCATCCATAAGTCATGGCTGGTATTATGCAACCATTGTATACTTTTACGCTTTAAGCACATTGGGTACTTATTTGTAATCTGTAAGTTTCGTTATCTATGATTTGCTCTTATCAGTTGTTTATGTAGATAAAAGTGATTGAAGACGAAGTTCAACTTGTCTTTTGCCACATAGCCATGAAGATATACTTTCATATTCAGTGTCTACCCTGTGTATGTTTATCCAATCGTGATAGTAAGTTGCTTGGAGATAGTATAACGGATACACATCACACCTTTAAATTGTGAACTAAAATAAGATTAAATTCCGGTCATTAAATAAAAACATAAACACACATTTGGAATTTCCTGAACCTATTTATCTGCCCACAAGTGCTTCGCAGATAACTAAATTAACAATACATGAAATATACCATTTAAATTGTAACTCGATACGCATCGCAGACTAAATGTCTAAGAAAAGACTAGTACTTTGTCTATCCTAATTGACTTTAGAAACAACCCTCATTCTGTTAGTCAACGACGAAAAGCATTTCGACCATCCAACAGCTTCCACGCACCTTCTCCTATAAGAAGGCAAACACATTTCGATCAGCGTCCAGTTCTGATTCCGTTGACTAACAGAATGAGGGTTGTTCCAACATCTTCCACAAGACGCGCATCTTTTCTCCATTTCAAATTACGTACGTACGCATTCACACATTATACATACATACAACACAGCTCCTTTCTGCATCCTTTCCTACATACATACTTATATCTTCAACCAACGAAGTAATTTTCATTCTATTAAGGAAGTACTAAAACCGGACTCTTTAAAATTAATTCTTCTTCTCTATAGATGAGAACTAACCATATTGATGCATTCTGTAATAAATACATTTCTTGTTATGCTACATCCGTGTTATGTATCTTTATTCTATTGTAATGTTAAATGTGCATTCCTGCATCGCATACTTATTTCACCCTTTTTATCTGTGCTATTGATATATTTCGCTGACTAGACAGAGAAAGAAAGACACAACTAATATTCTTTGCACACATAGTGAACCATAGCCTTTCTATCACTCTCTATAGCATCAGCAGTCAAACTCTTAATGCTATTGCTACTACTGCTGCTGTCACTACATTGGCCACGTTTATATAATAAACCTTCTGTTTCCAAACTAAGTCAGATATTTTAATATTAATAATAACATCACTTATTATAATCACAATACGAGTGGCCTACAGATAACGAAGCAGTGCCGAAACTTGTTAACTTTTATGTTTTCATCACAAAGAAAAACCCTTTATCTGATTCTCCAGAACATAGGCTGCCCCCCACCATTTGGGCAAAACGTGTTAAGTTTCGGGCAAATCGTGTTAAATTTTGGTGCAAAGCAATTTAATTCGAGCAAAACCGTGATAAACTGGGCAAATCAGTTTATTTCGGGCAAAACTGTGATAAACTTTGGACAAATCAATTTAATTCGGGCAAAACCATGATAAACTTTGGGCAAATCTGTTTAATTCAGGCAAAACTGTGATAAACTTTGGGCAAATCAGTTTAATTCAGGAAAAACCGTGATAAACTTTGGGCAAATCTGTTTAATTCAGGCAAAACTGTGATAAACTTTGGACAAATCAGTTTAATTCGGGCAAAACTGTGATAAACTTTGGGCAAATCTGTTTAATTCAGGCAAAACTGTGATAAACTTTGGGCAAATCAGTTTAATTCGGGCAAAACCGTGATAAAATTCGGGAAAATCAAGCCTTTTGCCCCTTTATAAAAAGAATTCCCATACGTTTATGCTCCAGAATATTATCCCAAATGGCCACACTGCTACACTTCCAAATCAAAGTGGATTGGAATCACCGATCTCTGTCCTTTGAAAACTTAACAGAGGGTTAGTTCGCTGTTACTTTTAATAAACTAACAAGCCTGGCTGCTGCAGGGTCAAACCTCACTCCTACTTCTATTCCGACTGAAGATGATTACTGCAGCTTTTGTATTGTATATATAATTAATAAAATAATTATTAGAAAATTTTTTTTTTTACTATAAATGTATTTATTTATTAGAATGAAATAAGCCCTTGTATATTTGTAGCATGAATTTTCAGTTTGGCTCAGTCGGTAAGAGAGCCACTTACTGATCACTTGGTCACGTAATGGACATGCAAATTTTATATATCGATTTGGTTTAACATGACGGGATGGACAAACAGTGAAGAGTTTACTCCCCTAAATTAAATGGCTGCCAATTTGACCTACCTAGAGTTGTTTTGGGCCAGAGAACCCAAAGTTTGTACAGATGACCTGATATATCGTTGGAAAGAAGATTTTGTCAAGGGTGTATCTTGTCAGTTTGTAACTTATGTACAAAAGAAGTTACAGACAAAAACGTGAAGGTAGCACACGCCAATGAAATTCTCTTTCCAATATATATCGCCGCAGTGACTGGGGCATTGGTAAGAGATCGGACTGCTGGCCCAGAGGTTCGGTTTCAATCCTTGCTCGGGACTAGATTATATATATTCTCTTTCTCTCTATATATATATACTCTCTCTCTCTATATATATATATACTCTCTCTCTCTCTATATATATATATATATACAGAGAGAGAGAGAGAGAGAATATATAGAAACTGGTTGAAGTCCCGAAACTAACATCTTATTCCATATAATATCAGATATTATTAAAACACCTAAAAACTTACAACCAGTGTGACTTTTCCTTACTTTTTACCTTTTTCGAGAAATTTATGTGGAATTCAACTATCCTCTTATTTCTCTCTCTCTCTCTCTATATATATATATATATATACATTCATATAAGCTGATAGAAGTTAAGGTTATCGGCAGAGGAGTGGATTATTTTCACAATTAACCCTTGTAGCATTGCCAGGCCGATATATCCGGCTCGATAACGTAGCCAAAAACATTACATGGGTAATATATTGGCATAAAAAGGCCAGCCGGATCAGCTTAAAAACTGAAGAAACCTTTGGTGACAGTAGTGGTTTTTGCTATATGGTCAAAAAGGTGACGATATATCAGACTCGATAATATAGCCAAAAACATTACATGGGAAATATATCAGCCTAAAAAGGCTAGCCAGACCAGCTTAAAAACTGAAGAAACCTTTGGCGACAGTTTTGCCTATATGGTCAAAAAAGCCATAGCGCTAAAAGGGTTAATGTAAAAGAAATGTCTTATGAATGCAAGCTGGTGTTGCTGTGTAAGGGTTTACACAATCCGATAAATCGTTAGTTTGTTAATCTTTCAAATTCAAAACAGAAACAATATTATGTATTTATTTAATTTACAGTTGAATTCGCAAGACAGTAAACCACAGTCAAAGTGAATTCCAATTGGGACCACCATTGCTAAGTTGTGTGTTTTAAAGTGTTTAACCTTTATAGCACTGCCAGGCCAATATATCAGACTCGATAACGTTGCCAAAAACATTACACAGGAGATATATAAGTCTAAAAAGGCCAGACAGACCAGGTTAAAAACTGAAGAAACCTTTGGTGACAGTTTTTGCTATATGGTCAAAAAGGCCATAGTGCTAAAAGGTTTAAGAATTTAATTTGGAAAACACGAAGATTTAATCATACCATAGAAACAACAAATACATATGGAGAGAATGAAATATTGGATTTTTATTTTTCTTCAAGACATTAAAGAATAGAATAAAATAATTGTGGATGGTCAAATACTCACTGGCTATTGAGAAGTGACAGAAAAGAAACATATTTTTCTTTCTTTTTCAACAACCCAACTATTGTCAGAATAACACAAGATTGTGTTGGTGTGGACAACGTGCTTTTAACTGCAGGAGAAGTTAGAGGTCACACACAGAAGACATTGTTTCCATACAGAAGTCACCATAGAGGGAACGAAAATAATTATAAAAAATAAATTAATTAAATTAAACCTCATTGAAAGAAAATGGAAGAAAAAGTGTGGCAGTGGAAATAGAAAACTTTCAACAGTTTTAGATTTACTGTATTTCCTGGTTGATAAGATGCATTTATTTTCCTGAAAAATCTCCCTTAGCACTCGAAGGTCAAGATAGATTTCTCTTTCTAACCCAAGGAATAAATTGTATAATTACTTCTGATAAGGCTGCTAAGCAAGGCCGGATTAGCCTATATGCAAAGTACGTCACTGCTCAAAAATCAGTTTGTATAAGTGCGTTATTTTCAGACTCGAGAAATTAAGATTGCCATACATCCGTATTTTATCGGACATGTCCTCGATGTGGGTCTCAAAATCTTCATCTGGAAGTAATTTTTATCAGTTTGTATAAGGCCGGATTAGCCAATATGCAAACTATGCCACAGCATAGGGCCCAAGACATCGAGGGGTCCCCACAAATAAATAGCAATATAGAACTTTATTGCTATTCCCTTTACAAACCCTCATGAATCTGATTTGAGATACAAGCACTCACGAACCCCCAACACAATTAAATATCTAGCTAATAGGGTACGTCTTACCACTCATAGCGTCTTATCAGCCGTGATATACAGTATATTCTTTCTTGAGAAATGGTAGCTTTAACAGATACCTGTACAAAAATCAGTTTGTATAAGTGCTTTATTTTCAGACACGAGAAATTAAGATTGCCATACGTCTGTATTTCATCGGACATGACCTTGATGCAGGTCACAAAATCTTTGTCCGCAAGTAATTTTCTTAATTCTTCAACCATGTCTAGCGGCAGTGCCAGGGCAAAAATTTTGGCCAGGTCCAAACAGTGTTGCCAACTAAATCAACCTAAAGAAAGTGCCAAAAAACACCAAAATGCACTAAAAACATTGTTAGCAATTTTATGGCCATTTAAATGGCTAAAATCAGCCGGGTTTGTGGCATGTATACACACACACACGTATTTCTCATTTCCGATAAGTCCTTCTGCCAACACTTTGCAACATATGTATCTAAGTTTTGTCAAAATGTGACCTTTATTTTAAAATGTTTATATTTATTTGTCTTCCTGCTGGACTAGCCTCACCCTACCCACACCCCTACAGTTTTTTCTTCATCTCTGCACGAATCACAAGGGTCGGTCTTGAAGAAGTTTTTTTTGGGGGGGGGGGCGTGTCTGGCTCTGCGGGTGACCATACCTGCTTCAAGATTACTTAGCGCCACAGTTGGGTGGGGATAGGAACTCTTCTGGAACATTCTCGTTTTTTGAATGTTCAGATATGGCCACCCTACGCCTACGAGAAATACATCGACCATTCTAAAACAACAGTAGTCCACAAACATTTTCCACTCAAACCCTCTAAAACAGGGGTAGTTACCACAAAAGTAGTACAAAGTTTCCACAAGCTGAGGTTAGCATGACACCTACCCGCACCCCAAGGAATAAATTGTATAATTACTTCTGATAAGGTTGCTAAGCAGGGCTGGATTAGCCTATATGCAAACTATGCCACAGTGTAGGGGCAACAACATTGAGGAGGCCCACAAATAGCAATACAGGACTTTGATCTTTTCCCCAAAGGAATAGTGATAATCATAAATAAAATAATTACTTGATACATTTAGCACATGAAAAGAATATTATTTTATAGATAAAATGCTTTTTTTACATTGTCTGTGTTACATCAACAATTTCTTATTTATTCAAAATTAGAAATTTGAATTTATTAAATAATAAGTCTTCATGGTCTGTTCAGATCTTATATAATTATAATATGGTGGGCCCCCAAATTATGGGTGGTGTATGGCCCATTGTGGTCTTAATCCAGCCCTACTGATAAGGCTAAAAAGAAATTTCCAACATTTCGGATCGCAGTTTCGGAGGGGAAAAAAAAAAAAAAAAAAAAAAAAAAAATCAACCATTTCATTAACAAAGATTCTTTTCTTGAACAAGAAAAAGAATTGACTCTATTCAAAACCTGCAATGTAGTTTACACAATTTTTGACAGCATTTGTTTCTAAATTAAAACTATTTGTTTCCAATTGATTTTTTAAAAAAAAAAGAAGAATAAAGTAAAGCTGTTAAGAAACTTACAATATGAGATAGGCTGAAAATTTATCTTAACTTCTTAAATTACGAACGCATTCTTACATCGCATTTTTTATTTCGAGAATTAGATTTAAAAAAAAGAATATGACGTAGAAAATATTCCTCTTTCTTCGCCAACTCTCGCTTCCTTTCCTTTCTTATGAATGCTTTCAACATTTTTCAATTTGGTCTGAAAGAAAGTGATTTTGGCATTCATAGGCCTGTCGACATTTGTCACAGGTGAAAAAAAGAAATAAAAACGTCTGGATATCTTTCTGAGTTTTAATAGCTTTAATATTTGGTTAACATAAAAGACCTTTTGGAAAGGAAGTCAATTCCTACAAAAGAGAGTCCTTGGTTGAAAGTTTGCGAAACTTAGTATTGCCAGATTTGGCCAGAAGGGGAGCTAATCCAACTTTATCTCAGAGACTTACCCAACACAGGCATTGGAATAGTGTTGAATTTGGAAGTCGAGCTAGTCTGGAGGCAGAGGTTCAATAGCTGCCTCTTGGCATATTAGGATGACTTATCCATCAAAAAATGGATCGCATCATAAGGACTGATTTGACCGATCAGCGCTAAAGAAGCTAAGATTTTTTTTTACTTTCGTGCTGCAATGACTGTTTGAGTTTTAGTAAAAAACGATTATTTTATTTATTTTATTAAATCAAGTATTGTAAACCATTTTTATTAATTTTTGACTACTATTTACCCTAATCTTAATTTTTAGTAGTTTTTTTTTTTAAATCACAAGCTTTTTTACTGAAATCAAATTTAATTATAATTTTTAAAAAAACAACTGAAAGTTAATATGAAGGTAAATAGTAGTTAAAAAATTAATAAAAATTGCTTATAATTCTTTGTCTAAATAAAAATTAAATTGATCGCCTTTTTTTTACTAAAACCAAAACAATAACACTGCCTTACTGAAATTGTGATTAAACAAACTAAAAATTAGAATGAATGTAAATAGTCAAAAATTAATAAAAATGGTTTACAATACTTAATTTAATAAAATAAATAAAATAATCGTTTTTTACTAAAACTCAAACAGTCATTGCAGTATGAAAGTAAAAAAAAATGTTAGCTTCTTTAGCGGTGATCGGTTAAATCAGTCCTTATGATGCAATGCATTTTTGATGGTTAAGTCGTCCTACTTTGTGAGCCTCTTTCTATAGAAAACTCTTATACGGAAAATAATTTGTAAAAAATAATCGCAAGTGTAAAAGAATGTCATAACCAAAATTAAAGACTGATTTTGATGGAATAAGACATAAGGTCATAATTTAAAAAGTAAAATTCCTTTTTTCATGGGGAAGTGGCAAGCGTGCGTCCAAATCAAACCTTTAAACTCCTCCCCTATCCCGATCTCTTCTGTGCCAGGTTTGTTATTAACCAGCAGTTAAGTATCGGTAATACAATTTATTTATTTTATTATTGGGATAAGAGATGAATTTAAAGGTTTACACTCGCGCTTGCCACCTAGGAGCACAGTGGTAAGAGCGGTGAGGCATTAACCAAGCCACTCTCCAGCATTGAGGATTGTGAGTTCAATTCTCACCAGGAATTTATTCTTTATTCCGATCCATGCTGTTAATTTATTTACTCACTACCGAAGGGAAACCGGCCTGAGTCAAAAATTGAGATGATGGTAAATAGTAACAAAAAATTAATAACACACAAATAGTTTTCTATAGTTTTGAGAAGGGTCATTAATATTCAAATGGTTCTTCAGATGATTGATGTCCTTCTTGTTGTTTGTGTTGCAACCACAATGTTTTGGCTGATCCATTCTTCTGCCTTCTTCAAGTGTAAAAATTGAATGTGATGGGGTAAACAGAAGTTTTTATTTTTAAAAGGGGTAACTCTTATAACGCAGGCCCGGGTGGTTCTATGTCTTTGTTTTATCAGGTTTGTCGCTTCTCAACAGACCTAAACCCAACAAAACAAAGAGACAGAAACACCTGAGCACTGCGTTATAAGGGTTACCCCCATTAAAAATAAAAACTTTTGTTTACCCCATCACACTCAGTGTTTTTATAAAAGAAGGCTGAAGAATGGATTGGCTGAAACATTGTGTTTACAACACAAACAAGGAGTCCAATCATCCGAAGAACCACTTGAACCCAAATAGTTATTTCCCTTAGAACTAAACATGGGAGATAATACACACGCCACTAAAACAAATAAAAAATTGCAGAATATAAATATTGGTAAATTAACATCTTAAAATTCTTGTACATCCTCAAATATATTCTCTGTATAATTATTAAATACACGAATTACACATTATCAACTGAAATATTTAAAAGAATATTTATATCCAGGTTGTTGTGATTTTGGTTTAAGTCAATGGGATCTATTGTAAGATTTTGTCTAGGTTACTATAGAACAGTATTTCCCAAAGTGGGTTCTGTAAAAGAATTTGTGGGACCGCAATACAAGGTGTCTTTTAATGAAATTTAATAAAAATACTTTTGACTGCTTTCCAATTCTTAGTGACATCCTTCAAGAATCTGAACTGGATTTAGAGATTGAAATCCGCAATATTAAAAATCATCTCTGCAGTTGCATTAGAATCTTTTAGAGTATTTTCCAAATTTGAGTAACAAAGATAATTATTGGGTACAAAATCCATTGAAATTTGAAGAAAAACCAACAGGATTTCTGGCAGTGGATTATGAAAATTTAATTGAAATTAGTTCAGATACTCAGTTAAAGGCTGAGTTTGGAGGATTTCCGGTAGTAATTTGTTGGTGCAATATATTTGATGAATATCTGGATTTATCAAAACAGACTATTCGAGTACTATTATTATATGCAACATATTTGTGAGAATCTGGCTTTTCTAAATATGTTAGCACAAAAACTAAATATCGCAACAGACTGGACGCTGCACCAGATATGCGAATTCAATTATCCAAGATTAAACCAAATTTTCAGGTTATTGTAGTCCAAGAAGCAGCAAGTCTTCACATTAATTTGCTTTTAATAATTCTTTTTCACAACAATTACAAATTTATAACAATTAAAAACAGAGTTGTTTTGAGAAGGATCATTAACATTCAAATAGTTCTTCAGACAATTGAACTCCTTGTTGTTTGTGTTGTTAACACAATGTTTCGACTGATCCATTCTTCAAAGAACACCCAAATCCTACGTTATAAGAGTTACCTCCTTTGAAATTAAAAACTTCTGTTTACCTTATCACATTCGGATATTACACCTGAAGAAGGCCGAAGAATGGATTGTCTGAAACGTTGTGTTAACACAAACAACAAGAAGGAAAAACAGTTGTTTTTATTTTAATGATTCATTTATTATGTTTTTTTTATATGAATAAATTCTCTAAAACAATTTTTACTTCATTTAATGTCTTATTATAATTAAGATGGCGGGGGTTGTTTTCGTAAAATATAGGTATGGAGTCCGGAATTTTTGGAAAATCATATAAGGGGTCAGCAATAAAATAAGTTTGGTAACCACTGCTGTAGAATTTGCAGTTTAGAAAGCTTAACACACTCTGTTTAAGAACCACTGGTCTGGGCATTATTATCAAGTTCAGTTAAAACAACCTTGCACTGTTGAAACTTAAAATAGAGCTACTACAGTTCCCAAATATTGTATAGAAAAATTGGTCATTCTGTGTTGCATTTAAACACTGGGAATTTGTTTTAAGGGAGGATATGGTGTTCAAAGAGGTATATATATGCACTTGTGTCTATCTGTGTTTGTCCACAGAATATCTCCAAAAGTTCACAATTAAATTTTGTGGAAGCCCCCCTTGCCATGGAAGTATTGATTACATTTTAGGGGGGGGGGATCTAAGAATTTGTTTTCGATTGAGAGATATTTTTCCATTTTTTTCCCATACATTTATGTATTCACTTATGACTGTCCACATGATATCTCCAAAAGTTCTCTATAAATTTCAATGAAATTATGTGGAAAGGCGGCCCATGGGCCTAGGAAGAATTGATTAAATTTTGGGATGGATTGAGGAATATTTTTCTGATTGAGTTAGTGTATGGCGTTGGCAGAGGTATGTGCTCTCCAAGTGCAAAAGTTTAAAGACCGCGCTCCAAACAGAATTTCTAATAACAGACAGACATTCTTGTTCACTGCATTTAAATGGTTAGCTTTCCAGATGATGAGAAAAGTTTATGCTTGATTTTAGTAACTGATCAAGAATCTTTGAACACGGTCGGACACCTTTTGAAAGTACATAAACACAAGCAGCCGCTGACACATGCATTTCATTTACAGACATTGATACGTTCCAATGCCCCACTGACCCTAATCTGGCCTGGAGACATTGATCAGACACAGCACACATTATATTTGCTGTTTGTCTGCCCATGTAAGCTTTTGTGTTCCCAGAATCATGGCACTGTCATCTGATGCAGGGATATTGATCAAACACAGCGCATGTTATATAGCTCCTAGGTGTCAGTGTGAGGCAGTCGTACATGTGAGGGGGGTCAGTAAAAGTAAATTGGCTATAAGTAAAATAATCAGTAGAAATAAATAAAAAATTAATCAAATAATAGATTCATTTACCAAATTTTGTCTGAATAAAATTTTGAGGATCATTAGTTGATCCTCACTGAGGGTTTAACTCTTAAATTCATACAAAGAAAATAGAATGACAATTTCAAGGGAAATAACTTCTGATTAAAATTATCTCCCTTTGACCATTTCATGAATTTGTTTTTTTTAAAATTCAATTCACAGAAGAGTTCTACTATTTTTTTATGCTATTCATTGAAGAGTTCCTCTGTCTATTACAAGAGTTAAATAGCCTCTTTAGATTCTAATTTGGGAAAATAAGAACAGTTTAATAATGGTATTTCAGTATAAATGCTAAATGTCAGTGTTAAAAAATCTTTTTTTTTAAAAACCAAAAAAACCTCATAGCCAAAGAATCAAAATATTGGACAAGAAAGCATAAGCTGAATAGTTCAAAAAAGGTTTTATCTTTTGTCATTCATCCTCAAGTCTTTATTACAAAATTTCATTCACCCATGATTAAATTTCCTTTTTTATCATTTTCATCTTATTCTCCCTTGTATATAATTTTATACATACTTCATGTGCTAAAAAAAAAATAAAAAAAAAAAAAATTTCAGTTTTCTTTTCCACATTGTCAACTATTATCCTGTCAGATAATTCATATCCATACACTGATCAGAATTCATTTTGTGGCAATCATTACCTTTCCCAATTTGAAGTCAAATAAAGAGATGGGAAAAGAAATTGTCGTCTATTTATTTGACTTTAAATTCACCATCATCAACATAATATAAGAGGACTTTGGCGACTCTGGAATCAGAACAGCTGAAGCAGCAGCCATATGGAAACAGGAAAAGTAATGATTGCCCATTTTGTATCATGAGCAAAAAGCATTAACTCATTTCTTAAGTGTTTATTTTATTCGTTTTTGAGCCTCCTAAAAATATGTAAAGAAAACTAGGAGTGACGAAAAAATGAACAGAAAAATTATTAGAATTTTTCTACTGTACATAAAGTTAGCAAACAAGTCTTAGATTTTTTAGAAATAATGTTTTCTTATTGTATATGTTTACCACAAAAAATACTTTGCTGAATACAGTAAACCCTTGCTATAACAAACCTCGATATAACAAATTTCAGCTTTAACGAACTTGTGGATCCATCCGAACTGACTTCAGATTTACTGAATGAAGTTTCAATAAATGTGGCGAACACGTGGACCATAATGAACTTTCCCATTTACCGAACAAAGTTTGATAAATGTGAGAACCAACCACTGATCACATGCGTGCCTTTGGATTTATTGAACAATGTAAGGTAAGATAAGGTCAAAAATTGAACAAGAGGTAACCAAACCGCCTTTGGATTTACCGAACGATGTTCATTAAATGCGTTGAACTAACAAACTTAGGGAAACCATCTGGTATAACAAACTTTCGGCTTCCCCAACTAGTTTGTTATAGTGAGGGTTTACTGTATAGAAAAATATAAACCTTAGAGTAAATTAAGTCATTCACCCCAAAACAATTTCATCCACCCTTGGATGAATCATTCATCAGTTTAAGAAGGACTGAATTAAATAAACTAGCCGAGGGCCAGTCTTCATAATCTTATCCAAGTTACATTCTAACAACATTATTCTGTTGAGCGACCCACTGCCATCATAAAAAGAGCCACAAAAATCAAACCGCATTTATTATTATGGGAATTGCAGTAGCATATTGCGCCCGAGATGAGGGCCTGAATCTGATCAATTCAGGCCGGGTTAACTGGTTGAGAGGGTATGATGTTGAGAAACCCAAAATCCTCGATGATACCAGCAAGACATCACTGAAGACTCATCTCGGGGCATCTGAAAGATGTATCTTTATAATAATGTTGGTCTTTAACAATAGAGTTTCTACAAATCAAAAGAAATGTGTTTAATTAAAAATCAAATTCTGGATTTATTATAGACTGCATATATATAAAAAGGATCTAAAAATTCAAATCCAGAATTTTGGAGCCACACTCTTCATTTATTTGAACAATATTTGATAATAAATATTGAGAGGTCAAAAGCTAAAATTTCAAATGTATTATGTTATGAAAGGGAGTGTGACTACTGGTCGAAGATATAGCAATCAATTTTCTTATTCAAAGTATACCTTTTCTTTTTCTTTGAAGTAATAGCTACGTTTGATTAGTTCTTATTCTCAGGGACATTCTTAAAATTAAAGTGTCAATGTAACATTCATAATGAAAAATGTAGGTTTTCCCAAATTCAGAATAGAAAGAGGCATCACAAGAACACAGGAAAAAGTATGATATTTGAACAAGACAGAAAATGAAAGAATTTGGTTTGTTTCTGTCAAAACAGCAGTAAAAAAGACTTTTGATCACAAGGTCCAATAAGTTAATTGTGGTTCATGCTTCAATAGCATTATTCATACTAGCTGGAAATCCTGCCCATAGTGTGGGTTTTCAGCTAGTACATGTAATTGACATCTTTCTCAGATCTTCAGATAAGTCGAGACCACAATTTCAGGGTCTTAGCTCAATGTTTTTGTGTCTGGCCTTGCTGGTGTTTTTTGGATGCTTCCAGTATCGTCTTATCAGCCGAAATATATGGTGTGTGTATATGAATGGGCACGCATGATAAGTGCCCAACAAAACATTTTTTTAAGTTTGATATTTTAAAGATTTGATATTTTTGAAGATTGAACACTCAGCATTATGTTTCAGAGTGTTCAAGCGTTAAAAAAAACAAAAAACAAAAAAAACTGAGCGTTGTAGCTCTAAAAATAACAGAAATATCAATTTTTAAAAATTTGTTGGGCACTTTGCGCAACCACTTCTATTCACTATTGCCGTTTTTTTTTAACAAATTTTCAACACAAAAACGTTTCTACAGACTATATATATGCTCGCCTCCTTATTCTCAAGATCATATTTTTAGGCACGTAATATGAAGTGGTTCCCTATGTCGACAGTATGAAATTTAAAGAATGGATAATTTTATATCCGACAGAATGACATTTATTAATTGGGAACCCATATGAGCCCAGCATTTATATGATCTAGGCCGCTCATTTATCAATTGCTAACACT
>VCCN01004231.1:2109096-2120903 GCA_006491835.1 Architeuthis dux | reverse complement strand
GATATAGATAGATAGATACACAAACGTAGATATAGATAGATACACAATGTGCCTACTTAAATGAATAAACAATTGTTACTTACCTTTATGGAGGTAGGATTTCATATTTAGGCCTTCTAAGGGAAAAGATACATAGGTACTAATTTTTGAGGAGTAGAATTCATGCCGAAATCGTTTCAGATGAATACATAAGATCTACAAGAAAAATAAAGCTTTTCAGTTAGTTTTCATAAACTAAAACATACTCACTTGTGAAATTCAGACGCTAATAGGCTATAGCATGCAAATCCCTGTTTATCATAAATTGCAATGATCAAGTTTATCATTCAAATGATAATTATGTAAATATATTTTTTATAGTTTTGAGAAGGGTCATTAATATTCAAATAGTTCTTCGGACTGTCGACTGAATGCATTAGTCAGACAAATGCGCAGTTCACCCGATGTGGCTTCCGTAACTCAACAAGCCAAGGATAAAGAAACACCCAAATCTTACGTCATAAAAGTTACCTCCGTTGAAATTAAAAACTTCTGTATACCCCATCACACTCAAATATTACACCTGAGGAAGGCCAAAGAATGGATTGGTAGAAACGTTGTGGTAACAACACAAACAACAAGAAAGTGTTCAATCATCCGAAGAACTATTCAAATAATAATTATGTACACCACTTTTTCTATGGCAACGAATAACAGCACAATCAGAAATAAAGAGTAAGCCTTCGGTGAGAATCACCGTTATTCGTTGCCATAGAAACAGTTGCCCGAATTAATTAAGTTAAACTAAAATTAGGATGAAGGTAAAAACTAATTTAATAAAAGTGGTGTGCTACAATACTTCATCCAATAATAATAAAGATTGATAATTATGTAATTGTAAATAATAATTGAATATACTGTATAATGATAATTTGTAGTACGTAATTTATCATTTTAGAGAATAATTAATAATTATGTAATTATTAAAATTAATTGATAATAGTAAATAGAGCCAGAATTAGTGATCTTTTAGTGTTTCCAAATTTACAATTTTAACAACAATAAGCTATTTTAACATGTTTTTTACTGGTCTTAATTCTGTGGCATAAATAACTCTTTTTTAACTAACCCTTTGATGTGAGAAGTGGCCCAAAGGCCTGTCTTTTCAGTGTTTTTTCTCTTCATTTTGCTAACTCATAAAGGTTACTCCAGAACCAACAGATACTTCTAAAATCCATGACACAGGAAATCACAAAAAAGCACTTTTAAAATCTAAAGTGGGCGCAACCCAGTTGGGGATGCTGGAAGACTCAAGGGTGGTGAGGGGGTATGTCTGAAAAGCTGATTATACAATAGAGCTAAATCAACATAAATTCATTGTGAAACAAAAAACTTACCATTGAACTTCAAGCATCTAAACTGTAAAATCAATTTTCCAGACATACAACTTTATGCATAGGAGGTATCGATTTGTATTTTTATTATGTGCACCAGTCATCCCATTAACACAATAGCCAACATCAACAAGTGACAAGAGTTAATATTTGAAGGTTCTTAAAAACCTTAATTCAAGGATCTCTATTTTGAAGCTTTCAAATGGCTATTTAATTCTAAACCTAGCACGTATCTTTTTTTCAACAACTTCTAAACAATATTTTTTCGAATCCGGATTCTTACAGTCTACTATTTTTGATCACTTTCTGAAGAGTGTCAAAGGAAAAAAAGGTTTTTAGGAACTATTTTGTTTAATATGTATTATAAATATATATATTCTGTTTAATATGTATCCGCTAATTACAGGGATTTTAAAATAATTATTATTGTTCCAAAAACACAAAAATAAAAAATTTCTAATAAACAATTGAATTATTTCTGGTCAGAATAATTTTTAACACAAGCTCTAATTTTTATACCTACCTCTGGTAGTCGCATCACTTTAGAATATTTCATACCATTCCGTAATCTAGAAAGATGATAAATAAAAATGACAAAATAAGCAAAGAAATTTGCATGTATCAACTCTAAAATTCATAAACCTCTTGTAATTGAATTCTTCAATGAATAGCATAAAAAATAGTGGAACTCTGAATTGAATTTTGAAAAGAAAAAAAAAGAAAAAAAGAAAACAATTGGTTAAAGGGAGATGATTTTAATCAGAAGTTATTTCCCTTGAAATTGACATTCTATTTTCTTTGTATGAATTCAAGAGTTAATACGTAATGATGGGAAATGGAGGAGAGAATTGGAAAAAAAAAACAAAAACCTGAAGAAAGTGAAGAAAGTGAAAGGAGAAGAATTAAGAAAAACTTACTTTTTACATTTGTCACAACTATACATATTGTCTCCCTTAAGCTCATCAGCAGAAAAAAAAGCTGCTAAACAGTCTTGTAAAGTGATCGTTGGCCCCACAAACCAGCTGAAATAGGAAGGAAAGAAAGGTCAATAACAGAATGATACTAATACAAACCAACCTGGCTGCTGCAGGGTCAAACTCCACTGCTACTTTTATCCAACTGGAAATGATTACAGCAACTTTTGTATTGTATATATATTAAATAAAAAATTTTTTTTTTTGTATAAATGTATTTATTTATTAGAATGAAATAAGCCCTTGCATATCTGTAAGATAAATTTTTGTAGATATGTAAGACTTGTCTATTTGGCTCAGTCGGTAAGAGAGACACCTACCAATCAGTTGGTTGTAAATTCACATCTTTACATATCAGTTTAGTTTAACATGGTGGGACAGACAAGAAGTGAAGAGTTTATTCCCCTAAATTTGGTGAGGATTGTCTTGTTCTTGTAGAAAAACAAAGTCAAAACAAAATTTTTAAAAAACTAGGGATATTATGAATCACCACCACCCATATATGCTGTGCTTGGTGTCATCAATTGAAAAATGTCTGAATTTTCAAAAAACAAATGAGCACAAACTAATTAGCTTAGCATTAGCTTACACTGAAAATTGAACCCCCCACTAAAACCTTATTTTGGAGGGGAATTTTCAAAAAGAAGCATTTTCCCTACTCATTGAGGGGAGTGTGTGTGCGCAAAATTTCAATTTTCTACTATGAACGCTTAGGGCTAGGCAAAGTCCTGATACATATAAATGTGTGATCACATGAATAACCTAAACCTTTGGTAGCAGTGATTAATAAAGATAACAGGGGAAGGGGAAATGTTTCTGATGCTTGAAATAGAATCATGGTATAAAAATATGCTGTGCTTGTATGTACATATGAGTCCATAGTCCAGTAACTCAGTACAGGGTTTTTCGGTCCCCTGCTCCACGTCATAGGGGCACCCATGTTTTTGATGGGTGTGTCTTGGGCGAGAGAGCCTGATGGAGCCCATCCCTCTCCAGGCTTTCTCAATCTTATTCTTCATGCATACGAGTAATCCTACCAATTTCTACCTCATGACAATCTTGAATTTGGTTACTCCCCTCTTGTAGAAAGAATCCACAACTTAGGATTTCAATAAATTCTTGCAATACAAATGCACTGTCATCAACAAATAATGATTGAAAAACATGCTTGCTATATTTTAAACAAGTGGTAGTAACCAATAATTTTGCCATGATCTAAATTTTTGTAAAATAATAGCCAGGATCTAAATTTTTGTAAAATAATAGCCAGGCTCTTGTGCAATAGGGAGGTGCTGCCCTGGAGAAACTGACTCCCAAAGACTGAGTATACTTTACTTCTTTAAGGCTGCAGGACGAATCCTGTGCCAGTTAAGTATTTTAATTAGTGCATCTTTTGTCATTAACAGAAATGGAGCATGGAATCTTGACAAGTTCTGCAAGTTTATATAAACTAAATTATAAGAAAACTTGTAACTATACTGAAAGAATTATTCTTAGAAGACTGTCATAAAATCCTGTTTTGATACAAATACAAAAAAAAGAAGCAACTGAACTTATTTGTGAGGAAATTGACAAAACTGTATCTACTTACCTCTTTATCCATGTAAGCATAGAAGCAATCCAGCCCTGGTTCACCTCTCCACATGCTCCACCTTTCGAGGATGAGCTCTGACTAGCATGTAGCATGTGCAGGTGATCCTTGCTGGGGATGGGTAGAGACAAGTCTTGAAATGTTTCTTTGGTTGTGGAAATCTGACAAAAAAAAAAGCCTCAATAAACTTTAGGAGAAAATAATGGGGTACTCTTGTAATAGTGGGGTCAACCCCCAAAAATCCCCATGAAACAATAATTTTATTAAAAAACTACAAAAAACAATTTATTTTAATACAAAACAATTTAAACTAGCATTCCAAAGGAAATTATAAATCACTGCCACCCATATATACTGTGTTGGGGGTGATCAATTAAGAAGTTGGGCTGTGATCAGTAAAAATTGTCTGGATTTTCAAAAAACAAGCGGGCACAAACTAGTGACCAATTTAGCATAAACCCTATTTTGGATTGGAATTTTCAAAAAACAAAAAAAAACATTTTCCCTACTCATTGAGGGGAGTGAGTGTACAAAATTCCAAGTTTCTACTATGAACGGTTAGGGCTGGGCAAAGTCTGGCTACATAGAAAAAATTGAATCCCCCTCTAAAAACCTATGGGGGGGGGGGATTTTCTAAAAACAAAAAAAAACATTTTCCCTACTCATTGAGGGGAGTGTGTGTGTGTGTGTGTAAAATTTCAAGTTTCTACTATGAACGGTTAGGGCTGGGCGAAGTCAGGATACATAGAAATGTGTGAACCCATGAATAACCTAAACTTTTGGTAGCAGTGATTAATAAACCTTTGGTAGTCGTGATTAATTATTTGATACAACATTTTAAAGTTATTTAATAATTCATTTTAATACAAAACAATTTAATAACAATAATTTGATACACCATTTTATACAAAGTTATTTAATAATTTATTTGAATAAGATAATGCAATGGGAATAACTCTTAGTCTTTTATGGGACTATGTTCCCATCAAGCACACTAAATCTTTGCAAATCTAAAAGGATGCTTTTTTTCTTGACTCCGGTGACATCATTGAAACGTCAGCAACGTTTGTTACCAAGTTAAACAAAGTCTGCATGTTGAAAATAGAGATTCTGAACTGGTGTCATTAGTATGTCTTTGAAATGTTAAGTTGTTTATAGGTTTGTTTGTTTTTTTAAACTAACAAACTTTGTGGATCCCAAAATAAAGGTTCACACACAAACAATAGAGAGCTATTGGAATCGTCAAAAACTTGTTATTAAATCGATGATTGGGTGTAGAAGTCATTTGGATACAGTGACTACTTCACAATTCACAACAAAGGATACTGTGAAGAAATGGTATCACAAAATTTTAGAAATGTATTTTGTCTGTGTCTTTCATGCCACACGAATTCCTTTAAATAGGAATCCAAATGACTTCTACACCCAATCATCGATTTAATAACAAGTTTTTGACGATTCCAATAGCTCTCTATTATTTGTGTGTGAACCTTTGTTTTGGGATCCATGAAAAAAAGCGAATGGTTGAAAGCACAAAAAATAGTTTTTATTTTTTTCTCGAACGTTTATAGTTCTTTTTAGTTTTTTTAAACTAACAAACATCTATTTTTTATCGAATTTTTTATAGTTTTTAATTTTTTTTGGAAGAAAGTATCTTAGTAACTTCAAAGTTTGTTAGTTTAAAAAAACAAACAAAACTATAAACAACTTAACATTTCAAAGACATACTAATGACACCAGTTTAGAATCTCTATTTTCAACATGCGGACTTGGTTTAACTTGGTAACTAACGCTGCTGACGTTTCAGTGACATCACCGGTGTCAAGAAAAAAAAGCATCCTTTTAGATTTGCAAAGATTTAGGGTGCTTGATGGGAACATGGTCCCTTTTATGCATATTACACCCTGGACCACACTATTACAAGAGTACCAATAGGGGTAATAAATAAACATTTATGTTAATTATAGGAAAAACTTTTAAAAAATATTTATCCTTTATAATATTACAAAATGATCTTTGTCATGCTTGTGATAGACAATTTTATACAAAGTTATTTCATAATTTGTTTTAATAGTTTATTTTAATACAACATTGTAACTAGTAAATATAACTAGCAACAGACTGTTCAAACAAAAGCTTGAGCTTTCTATGTAATATCTTTTTAAATAATACAGTTTGTATTTCATTAATTATTTTAATTTAATTTTAAAAGACTTTTGTCTTTGAAATAGTCTTAAATAAAAGGAAATTTATTTGCGAAGAGCTATCCAAAGTTTTTTTTTGTACTTGATATGCACTTTAATCTATTTTTGTTGTTTTCTAACCTCGTCTTGCACAATCAAAAACAATTTTTACGTAAGGAATTATTTTGATGAATGTCCATGTATTCAAAGGGAATAACTTTTTTGTCTTAAATCTTTGGACCCCACTGTTATATGTGTACAAAAAAAGCATACAGCATGCAAATACACAAAAATAAACATTTCTTACCCGCTCACATGTCAAGCACTGAACAGAGCTCAAAAGTTTTCCATCAAATATGTCTGATATCACACTCTGATGTGTAACTGGTCGTTTGGCTTAATAAAGAAAATAAATAATACAGTAATTGATATTACAGGCAAAACAATTTAATATGAGACTATTTTTATTATTCATTTCTGACTAATGCAAGTTCAGCACAAAAAATACTTTTTATTTTTCCGGAAGTAAGTATCTTTGTAACTTCGAAAATTTGTTAGTTCTAAAAAAAAACAAAAAAACAACCTATTTTTTATCAAATGTAAGTAACTTTGAACATGTCAAGGAAAAATGTGTCCCAACAATTTTCAGGGTGCCTGATGTAAACTTGATCCTATATAAAACTATGCAATGTCTACATAAATCTTCATGATATTTGAAGAGAAAGTCAAGTGGAGAATGACTAAAATATTGAACAATGAAATCGTTACTGACAATTAATTACATACTTCAAAGTTTGTGATAAAGATTGAAACAAATTAAATATAAAAAGGTATTTAGATTGGGAAGTGGGGAGAGAATTCTAAATAATTTGTGTATAAGTTATGTCTGCTCGGATGGTGTAATGGTTAGCATTTCTACCTCACACGCAGAAGGTCCTGGGTTTGATTCCCGGTAGGAGCGAAGATTGTGGAAAACTCTTCATTAGGACAAATGTCACTGGGCACTCAGCAGCTAATTGAGTACATTCTAAGCTGTGTGATTAGGGTGGAGGTATCCCTTTGGTGGACTTGCATCCTGCCATGGGGCTGGTCATGAAAATTTGTAAAAATAAAGTCCTGGTCTCGACCATACTTCAAACTTGCACGGATCACTAAGCTGACGCATGCAACAGAAACCAGGTCTTCGTCACCGGGTGTATACTCCATTGGGAGTTGTCTCTTAAGAGACGGACGCTTGAACTGGAAGTACTAGAACTACATGTGGGTAGAGTCAGCTGGAGAGCTCTCCAGTACATATATAAAGTGGCGGCCATATTTACTGGGACAATTAGTTCTTGTGAAATGGTTGAAGACGACGCAGTGTATATGTGTGGTTAACAAGTGGTAGCAGAGTGTAGTTGCAATCTATGGACCTCTGGGTTATGAGACTAGCACGCTTCCACTGCACCACTCTGCTTTTTCAAAGTGAAAAACACTGAACGCCATTTTTGTTTTTTTCAATATTTGTTGCTGTTTCCCATAAAGACATTTTTTGGTGCCATATTGCATAATTCTCTGGCACAAACTCTGGCATTTCTCTTTATTCCTCTTGACAGCTGCTGAGGCATCGGCACTAACAACAAAATTTACTATAAACAGTTCATCCAATCTCTTGTACAGCTTGGTTAAACCGTCATCCGTGCAAAAACTCGCCAGGTTCATTTCCCAAATCACCTTTTTTGCCCTGCCTTCCAGGTCCAATTCTAATGGACTATTGATCCCTTTATTTTAAGCTAAAATGTTAAATGCATATTCAGTCAGATATAAAATTATCCATTCTTTGTATTTCATACTTTCGGCATAGGGAACCACATCATATGACATGTCTAAAATATGATCATGAAAATAGGGAGACAGGTGATGTGTATGGTTAGGGCTCCTGCCTTTCCATGAGAGCGCTTTTAGCACAGTGGTTAAAAACAGGGCTGTGTATAGGCTGCTTCCAGAGTGGACACGGGTTCAATCCCAGCACAGCGCTCATTTTTGAATTTTTTTTAAAAATTTTATTTATACGATCTAGGCTGCTCATTTATCAATCGCTAACACTGGTGCTGGACTAATATGGGTTCCCAATTAATAAATGTCTTTATAATTATCATATGCATATATACATACATTCATATATACAGACATACATAAGTACATGTATACATACATATCCCTACAAGAAAATTTTACTTATAGTACTATGAGATCTAATTCTGTGTAAAACATACATCAATCTGAACATCCCTCATTAACAGTTATTAGTGAATAATAATAGACTTACATGACAAATAATGAAATGAACGAATAAACAGAACTTTACGAAAATTCTGTAGGTAAGATCTTTAGTTAAATAAAATTCAGCAAAGTAGGACAACTTAACCGTCAAAAATGCATTGTATCATAAGGACTGATTTGACCAATCACCACTAAAGAAGCTAACATTTTCTTTTACTTTTATACTGCAATCAGTCAAATCAGTCCTTATGGTACAATGCATTTGCACCAAATCCTTACCTTTGTCGCTGGCAGATAATTTGGAAGATTGGTGTGTTTGTGACTTCCCACGTAATGTCGATGGCATACCCTTCACTTTCCCGGAATGTTCCTCGTCACTCATAGCATCCTGAAACTCTGCAGCAGAACTACTGATGGTCGTATTAGCCAGTGCCGATCCCTCATCTTGTCCTGTCGTCGAAGTATTCGTACCACCTGCCATAAGGGCTTCAGTCCGTTTACAACGCAAATTAGCAGAATCTTTCATCTCCTTTGTACAATTTGAAAGGTTTGCCTGTACAAAAGACTCTTTGTTCATAACAGGAGGGGATGTGTTGCTGCTTTTTAGCGATTCGATTTGCTCAGTTGTATTAGCTATGATAGCCTCCTTTTGATTATTCAGGAGGTTGTTGATGTTGGTGTCACTTTCATTGTTCTCTTGGCCATTGTTATTGTTATTGTTGTTCACAAAATGGCTGTCCTTGTTGCCGAGTTGCATATGTTCGTTGGTGTCACTGCCTTCATCCCCAGACAGATTCACTTCTGGAGTACCCCCACGTTCACTGCTGTGTGCAGAGTCACAGGTCTCATAGTCTGATTGGCTGCTAGATGAGTCTATAGATGATTGCCGTTCATGGTCATTCATGTAGGGCTTGTCTGAAGCGCCCCCTGACAATGGCAGTGCTTCATGGCACAGCAAAGCCGTTGCCGCAGTTGAGGGAACCAGAGACGTGTTATTAACGGAGTCCCAATCAATGAGTGGTTGCTTTAGTTCTTCATGAAGTTGGTCCATGAAACAACGGAGAAATTCTTGAGTATCCTAAAATGAAAAATTTAATTTTAAATTATCAGTATTGTTTATTTTTAATGGGGAGTGCAGTGGCCGAGAGATGTTAGACTTTGGCACTAGTTTAGAGCAGGGGTTTCCAACCTTTTTTGCACCACGGACCGGTTGAAAATTCAAAATATTCTTGCGGACTAGAATATAGGTGATAAGTCAACCATTGGTAACTTATAAGTGGTTAATACGCTCAATTCCGTTTCTAAAAGGGTTTATCTAGCAAATTCAAGATCCAGAGAAATGAATTTGTTTTTATTTTATAAAGAAATGTTGCCAAATCATATCATTTCCAAGCAGCCTGGTAGCACATGCTTTCTGGCCTGGTGGTTGGTGGTTTAGAGGTTTCAACAGTTATTTTACATGAATACCTTGGGATAGGCATACAGCCCAAAACTCCTACCTACACAAATACATGTAAGGATAAACACTGATAACCTCAACTGCAGACTATACTGAATTGCCAATCCAGCTATAATGTGTTCTTCTAAAATTAACAAAACATTTATCGCCAGATATAGAAGTCAGTGCACAAGGCAGTGCAGTGTTGAGTTTTAAGTTTTTGGGATCAAAGGTTCTCAAGAAATCTAATAAAAATAAATAAAAAATTAAAGATTATAGATCTTTTATCTAAAATTATAGATCTAAATTGGCAACACTGAGGAGAAGCTGTGGTTTCGTACAATTATTATTATGGCAGGCTGCTCAACACACCATAAAGTCCGGTCCCTTCCAAACATGCACCTTTGGAACAGGCACTGCCCTAGTGTTTATTAAATTGCCATTACATTTGTTGTGTTGATATTTTATGGTAAATCAGACATTTATATAATGCACTTTTATTATTTTAATAAAACCTTATTGATAATACGGTTTCCCAAATAGAAATTTCTACATAAAATATTTAGTGTTTGTACTGCAGGAGTTAGGTTAGCTGTTATGGTATTCTTTCACCTATTGGTAACTATCTTAATCATAGGATATAAAGATGTGGGTTTTATATTATACTTAATTAAGGTACACCTAAAATGCACTTAGAGAATGCTAAACAATCCGGGTGATTTGTCTCTTAATAATAATAATAATGTGTTCATGTTCACCCCTATCTATAGTTTTTTTTATCACACATTTGTTTAGCGGCATATCAACACTTGATGGGTCATATAATGCCAAATTCAGTTTAAAAGGTTACTTTTTTTTTAAAATAGAGTCTTGCGACTTTGGTGAAAGAACAGGTGGGCCCCTGTTGGGGAGGGGAGGGTCTTGCCCCTCTGCAGTGTATGCAGTTGCGTATTCTAGGCCCCAGCAAACAGGGCCGGCATGACAAACAGCATTTAACTGATTTACACTCATCAAAGGATAAACTATTACACCCTATAAGTGTATATATATATTATATATATAGTGGACGAATATTTATTGGTTCATTACAACCTGTACAGTTGGTTTCACGAGACTTCGATCTTCAAATGAACAGTCACTATGTGTTTTGTTAGTTTCTTATATAGCTATAATTATCAATGGTGAAGTTTTTTGGGGGCCATCATTGGTTGTTTTGTGTCAGCCAGTCCAGTTCAATTTCTTGTCATGGGTGGGCGTTTTTTTCTCAAGTGCTTTTTGATGTATTTCCTTGTGTGGAGTTTTGGAAATTGGAGATGAGTACTAATATATATATATACATAGCTCCTGATGTATAAATATAACTGCACACTCTTGTCCAAGGATAAACTAAATAAATAAAATTAGTGAATCTTTAGCCCCGATGTTTAAATGTAACTACAGGCTCTTGTTTGAAGAAAAACAAGAAGTCAGCCATAGAAGTTATAATAGAGGTGAGAAATCGTTATATAACACTTTTGATATATCTTTTCAAACATAAAAAACAAATTATGAGTATTGCATTATCCCAAAAATTATAATCTCAAATTATATTAGGTTTAAGAGAAACTATAGTTTTGGTTCATTTTTTTCAAGATTTAAATCCTGTCTTATACCTTAAACGCAATCTCAAGTACCGGGATCTACCGATAGATCGTCCATGGGCAGTTATTTTAGGTGGGCGGTTATTTGGGGGTCAAGTTTTTATAGATGAAAATTTGAAAGCATCTATGTTTTAGTGCACTTTAGTATAAAGAAACTGGACAACTTGAATATGCATATAATAATTAAGACATCAAGTCCAAAATATCTGCCAATTCGTTGTATGAACAAAAAGTTGCTTCAAAGAAATTAATTTGCTTGATACTTCTTCACTATTGCTGAAAGAGTTTAATAACAAATAAGTTATATTTATTTATTACAAAAATTCAATTATTTTTTGTGTTTGCA
>VCCN01004231.1:2097856-2108918 GCA_006491835.1 Architeuthis dux | reverse complement strand
TATTTGGTCCATTTTTTCCATCCAAATTTGGCTGTTTTTCTGGCCGATCTTATGGTAGATCCCGGTAATATTATTTGGAAGTTTGAATGTTGAGTTACACCAAGAAGTTTAATAAGGACATATAGGATTAAAAACAAAGTTTGTATAAAGAATAAGGCATGAAATGGATTATACTTGGAGAATGCTGGAAAGGCTTTTATGATTCACAGAACAGGCGAATATTAAACCTGGTCAGCCCATGGATTGTTGACCAATTGAAAATTCAAGAATATTGCAAGGAGAAAAACTTAGCTCTTGAGATCAACCCTGTGACAAGAATTTATTTTTAAATGAAAATAATAAAATAAAAAAACTTACTTGTTGTGTATATCCTCTAAACATTGGATGAACTGATTTGATCCCATTGGCAATGCCACTAGGCACAACATAACTGGGTCTTGAAAATATATCAGATCATAAAAGCCAATCAGAATTTTTAATAAAGATCACACACACACACACACATATATATATATTATATAGTAGTATTATAACAAATACAAGTCATATATAAGAGATCCGATATATGGTGTTGATAATATTTTAAGAGTGTTCAACATCTGAAAAAGTTAATGTAGGAATTAAAACTATCATTTGAAGCTAATATCTACTATTGAAAAAAAAGGCCTTATAGGCAACTGTTAACATTGTTTTGTGCTTTTCCGTGTGCGACAATATCCCCAAAATAAAAATGAAATTTTAATGACACCTAAATAACTGATATAATGTCAAGTGTTAGTTCTGTTGATCAGCAAAAGAGATTTTAACCTAAGGTAACATATCTGAAGTTATACTAGTCTAAAATATTTTGATAACAAGAATATACCATGAATGATATTTATGTTCATTCCAGGAAAAATATACTGTATATAAGATGGACATTTTAATTTCTTTTTTAAATAAAAAAAAAATAAAAAATAAACAAAAAAACTGTGCAAATATTACACTGCGTCCAATGCACTGGTATTATGACTAAGGGGCCTTCTACCAAAGCTTGATATGTACAGTCATGGGACTTTGATGAGTTGCAGTGAGTGGTACTCCTGAATATCCTTGTAAACCAATTATGTTATAGTAAAATTAAGCTTTAAAGATAAATCATTTTGCCTGTAATTAAATTCCTTACATTTGAAATAATTTATGCATAAAAACTAATGTCATTAATTCAAAAGATGGTACACCTACAACAGAGGGGTCCAAAGATTTAAGACAAAAAAGTTATTTCCCTTTAATACACGGACATAGGCGAAAATAATCCCTTACTTAAAAATTGTTTTTGATTGCTCAAGACAAGGTTAGAAAACAACAAAAAGAAAAAGATTTAAGTGTGTATCAAGTAAAAAAAAACAAAAAACTTTATAACAATAATTATGTTAATTAAAAAACAATAAACAAAATTATTATTTATTTTATATACATTACACTGCTATTAATAGTTGACAATGTGAAAAGAAACAAATTGTTTGAAAAATCAACAATTCATTGACATGTTTCACTGGTTACAACTTCATCAGAATATGAAGAAAATACAAAATGAAACAGAGAAAGTTTGTATTTTCTTCATAATCTGATGAAGTTCTAACAAGTGAAACATGTCAATTAATTGTTGATTTTTCAAACAATGTGTGTTTCTTTCCACATTGTCAACAATTAATATCATCTTGTCGGATATCATTATCCAAATACTGATCATACATTAGTGTTCAAAAATCACTATGTTCACAACTTTTACACTTTTGACTAAGCCTTCACATCATTTTTAAAAGTAATTACAAAACAAAGAGTTAAGTAAATATTGACCTTTTCTTGTGCCAGATTTCCGAGATAAGACGCAGGTAATGTCGGGAAAGCATTGGATTTCTGTCCGGTCGGACAAATCCAGAGCAGTCAAGAAAAAATCGAGTCAAAGGAGGACTACAAAAAATGAGTGATAAAAAAATACACTTGTGTTAAACTCATAAACAGAGTTGCCAGATTTGGTCGGGAGAGGAGATAATCCAGGCTCTATCTCAGAGACTTACCCAACACTGGAATTCGAATAGACTATTCTAGTGTTGGGTAAGTCTCTGAGATAAAGCTTGGATTATCTCCCCTTCTGCAGTTAATGAGCAAATATAAAATTTATTTCAATAAAATTGATAAAATAATTTGATTAAATATTTTTAGACACAAACACTAATACAGGTGCTTCTACAGTGTTTACAAAAGTTTAAGACCACTCCACATTTTTTCAATAAAGTCATGAAATCAACCCTTTTACACATCATATAACCACTAAAGTATTGTATTTCTTTTACAAATTACCTAAGACATATGTACTGACAATTCCATAAATTGTATTTCTTAGCATTTGGTATATATCTGTTGATTTTATGACAGCCTGAGTGGTATATAGTCCGGGGATCAGCAGGGTCTAAGGTGCACCTCCACCCATGATCCTATCAGTAGGGTACCAAAATGTTCCTTAGGATGTCCTCTTTCAGAAAGATGTCCCAAGAAAAAGTTGGGAAGAACTATGGATTGTGGATTTAATTCATGAAGGAGATATATACATATATATATATCGTTAGAAAGCGAATTTTATCAGCTTTCCAACAGTGTATGTTCACTATTTGTATATGTTGGGCTTAAAAAGTCACAGCCCAAGACTTGAAGCTAAGTATTCAGCATTTTATGAGAAAACTTCAAGTACACAGTCCAATATCTAATCAATTGTGGAATTAAGACAAAAGACAAAAAGTAAATGAATAAGGCCTAGCTGGCCCAGAGAAAAGGCTGATGCAATCTGACGCAATAATTATTTACAATAAAAATGTCTGATGCAATCTAACACATTTTATTGCAAAAATTCATTTTTTAAGATTTTTTTTATTGGTGGTCTTAAACTTTTGTGAAGCACTGTACAACATAATATCTCATTAAGGAACGGAATACTAACAAAACAAGACTATTTTAGGTAGTTGTCTACCAAACATGCAAATACAGAGGAAGCCACTTATTGTGATCACTTTGGGACAAGATCTTTTAGATAACAATAACCAGCTGATAATATTAAACAAAGGATATAAAAGTTGGAACAATTTACATTCATTTTTATAAATTCATTATATTAATAAATTCATTGTATAAACATTTTTACATTATAAAAAATTAATTTTTAATCCATTTTAAATAAAGTGTTTGGGACTGACTGATTTTGATAACATTATCCGTGATTATGATAGACAGCTTCCTCTGTAATCATCAATATTTCTAGATGATGTGGAAATTAGCACAAGGATTTTAAGAATGCCTATCACATCTGCAGATTTTAGGGAATGTCCTGACCCTCTCAAGTGCAATAGGGAAATACAGACTGGGAGATAAATCTACAATATCCAGACAAATCACTTTACAATTCTTACTTGTGAGTGAGCAGAAGTTAATAACTGTATCATCAAAACCAAAGTGACATCATTTTTTGTTTATTTGCTTTCATCCTAAAAGCATCAATTTGGAAATTGACAGCCAAGTGGCCTGCAATTTTTGCCTCAGGTGTCAAATTCTAATTACTGTAAGACTCAGAATTATTGTTGTATATGGCAAATGAATGGGGGATGGGTTTTCTACAGCAATAGGACCATCGATGGCGGGCCTGTGTGCCGAATAACTCTCCAGCCTGCACAATGAAGTTTTAAGGTGAAGTGTGACTTGCACAGATATGGCAAATACCAAACACATATTCACTCTTATGCACTTTTTCATTATTATAAATGGAATGGGCTGTCGTAAGATATACAGGCTGACAGACAGCTATCTGAGATTAGATTAGAGAAGATCAGTTTTAGATCTTATCAGAGATTAGTTCTGGAGTAAAGGAAGTAAATCATTACAGCTTCCAGTCCAGGAGTGAGTTAACTAAGATTAACAATTCTACAATTCAACCAACTACGGCGTACAACTTCAATTATCCAACTCATAGTAAAGATACAACCAAGGAAATACTCACCAATTGGACAAGGCTTGTAGAGCAGCATTCATGTAACAGGTGTTGCCCAGATTCTGTAGACCTGTCAGACCTGGCATAAATAAAACAGAGAATATAAATAAAGTTAATCAAAGTTTAGATCAAAACCAACAATAATATTAAGTATAATAAAGTGACACATGATTAATTGGAAAAAGAGGTGATCAATGAATAAGTTACTTCTCTTGACTTTTGTTGGCAGTGATCGCTAAAAGAGTCTGAATTTTCAAAAAACAAGCATGAATGCTGTCTGACATAAACTAAGGGACCAATTTAGCATAAACTTACATTGCTTCTACCGTATATATGTTGCCTCTTAGTACCTTGTACCACCTTCTAGTAAAAGTACATCAGGGTTTACTACTTCTAAACCCTGTATAATCTTAAACATTTCTATTAAGTCTCCCCGATCTCACCTATTTTCCTAAGAATGTTATTGTTAACCCTAACACTTTTAGCCTATCCTCATAACTCGTACTTTTTAATTCCGGTACTAATTTAGTTGCTAGTCTCTGGACTTTTTCTAAAAGATTTTTTTTTTTTTATCTCTCTCCAAAATATGGTGACCAGGCATGTGCACAATACTCGAGGTGTGGACGGATGTAAGTAAGTAAGAGTCCAAATCCTGACAGTTCGGCCGCGTTTCGTTTTTAAAGCCCTTATCCTCATACTTTTTAATTCTGATACTAACTTAGTTGCTCGTCTCTGGACATTTTCTAAAAGATTTTTATCTCTCTCCAAGTACGGTGACCAGGCATGTGCACAGTACTCGAGGTGTGGACGGACATAAGTCTTATATAGTATAAGGAACGAGTCTTTGTCTATATATTTAAAAGGTATGCTTAATCAGTCCTAGCACCCTGTTCATCTTAGCAGCAGCACTGGCAATATATTTGGAGAATGATAGTTTATCAATTACTATGATACCACGGTCACTTTCAATCATTTACAATATCTAGTATATTTCCATTCATACAGTAATCGCAACATGGATTTATATTTCCTACATGTAACACCTTACATTTATCTTCATTAAAAGCTAATAACCATTCTCTTGACCATAGCATTAATTTATCTAGGTCCTCCTGTACTGTTACTTGGTCAACCAGTGACAAGACTAGGATGCTTTTCCCATTCAAGATGAATAATAATAATAATAATCTTATAATTTATGAAAGGAACTTACAGGCAGAGGGATGATTTTGATAAAGTTTATTTCACAGTGGAAGATTACATTTAAAATATAAAATTCATCAGAAAATTCCTTTCCAATATTTAATTCTCAATGCACCGGTTTTTCTGGTCAAATATTAAAAGTTCCAGTATTTAAAAGTTTTCATTTTCTTTCTGCCAATAGTCAAATCCTAAAATATTTGTTACAAATAGGATGTGGCTATAACACAGAAATACATTGAAGAGTTCAGTTTTGATTAGTGCCGGTTTTGATGTAGTACGGTTAAGGTATTGCTGTACAAATTAATGTAACTAAGTATAAGCTGAAAAATGAAATTATTAAATTATAATAAGACCTTGAACAGTGTGGTTTTGAACAGTACGGAAAATTTTGAAACAAATTAACCACACTAATCACGATATACCTATAGTTAGCTCACTTGGAACAGTGTCAAAAATACTAGAGGCAACATTAGATGAATTGCTGGTGTTTGCAAGGATACTTAGGAAGGTGCTGGAGATTTGAGGAGACTTGCTGTCACTCAATTTCCAGCAATAACCACTAGACATCTAGTGTGAACATGCAAATGCATAAATATAGAAAAAATACAATCAATAATGCAAATTTTCCAGTATTATTGACCTAACAAAACAAACATATAAACAATAAAAATTTAAATAAAAATAAGCAAATATTATTTAACATCCTTTTGAAAAGATGCAAAATAGATTAAATATTTTGTCTGCAGTAGATTAAATATTACCACCGATCAGACATCTAAGTACAATTGAAGAAATCTGTTTGTGTGTGTACCGCAATTACTCGACAACTGGACATTGTACGAAGTTGACATTCGCCAGATATATCAGTCAGAACAAAAAGCAATACAGTGTGAAGTGTTTTGGATCAGCGGTTCTCAAGAAATCTAATAAAAATAAATAAAAAATTACTGATTACAGATCTTTCTTCATAGTTTCTATAAATTATCTCCCTTGACTTCCGCTCTTTAGAAATATCTAAATTTAGATATAAAACATCTAAATTGGCAACACTGAAGAGAAGTAACTGGAATACTTCGAAGCCATAGTTTCGTACGAAGGGTGAAAAATTATTTTACATGACAATTTTGGCAGGCTGCTCTACGCACCATAAAGTACTGCCCCTCCCAAACATGCACCTTTGGAATGGTTACTGGCCTAATGAAAGATAAATACAGGAAAATAAAATGATAGTAAAGTTTATGTGAGATTATTTTAACTCCTTAAGGAATTATCCCGGATGTATTCATTTTTGCATTTTGTACTTTTTCAGAACATCACGTTAACATATTCATGTAAAAGAAATCCATCGATATCGAAATGTTCTCTCCCCTAGAGTAACGAATGCAAACAATATACCACAACTGACAGTGTTATCAGGCCACGATTGAAATTTTTTATCACGCCTAGAGTTTTTAGGGAGGAATGAGTTTAGGCAGAGCTTTCCAAACTTTTTGCATTGGTGACACAGATTTTAAAAATGAAATTTTTTGCAATACATTATTAAAGTTTTGTTAGCCGAGCTAAATATATAATGTCATCCCAACAGTTCAACTGACTCAGGAAAAGTATCTTTTGAAAGATATACAAAAAATATTTAATATCGTTACACACCTAGAGATTATTGGCAACACGCTAAAGTGACGCGACACACAATTTGGAAAGCTCTGTGTTTAAGGATTAAAAATGAATTTAAATTTCTTACTAACCTCGTGGTTTGATGGTGTCATCATCCATATCGGATTCCGAATCTTCAACCTCAAAAGCACTCCGTTGGGGTGAGCTGTCAGTCGAACCATCTGGTCGATGCATCACTTGGTAATTCCTATCATTTATCCTGTCCGAGGAAAAAGTAGAAAGGATGAAAAAAAAAAAAAAAATTTAGGAAAACAAGGAGGGGACTTTGAAAGTCAAAATTAAAATTAAAAATTATTCAATCCTTGAGGTCCTTGGGTCATAGCGGGCCTGGGGCAGAAGCGAACTAAGCAGCTGCTTAGGGCTCCATGGCTACCACAAGGCCTCCCATAGATTGATGGGAACCCCCCACTAAAAATATATTTAGGGAGGGAATTTTCAAAAAACAAAAAAAAAAGCATTTTTCCTAATCATTGAGGGGAGTGTGCGTACAAATTTCCAAGTTTCTACTATGAACAGTTAGGACTGGGCGAGGTCCGGATACATATAAATATGTGAACATATGAATAACCGTTGGTAGCAGTGATTAATATTTTGTGATGTGTGTGGTCAGATAAGCGTGAATTTCTGGTCAATTTTTATACCTACAAAACATACAATACAGAAACTAGTCACATAAAATTATATAATATGAAAAGCAACAAACAGAAAACTACATACGACAGTGAGCAGTTTCCAAATATATAATGACACCTAATGATTAAAAATAAGAGTTTATTCACATTTGCAAAATAACTGTTTTTGTCCATAACATTTGTCCCAGTTTAAGAAGTCACAGCAAAATGACATACAATAGAATTCCAAAAATAAAATTCCACTGTATATAATGAAGCAATTAAATTTGGAGGTGACTCAGGCTCAGTTGTTCCTGCATTGTGCGACACATGAGGCAGTCAAAGCGCTCAACCGTATACAATTTTCAGCCAGTCTGGTGATGTTGTTCCAGCTTCTGTTAACCAGTCAGAAGTCCCTCCCCACTGTCGCCAGATCATCTTGGGCCAACCTCTCTTTCTTTGGCCTATTGGCATCCATTTTATAGCTTCATTTGCAGGTCTTGTTGTGGGGATCCTCAAGACATACCCCAACCAGCAGAGATGCCGTCTGCAAATGGTAGTTGATACAGGAGCTTGTTGTGATCTTTCCCTGACCTCTTTATTTGGAGTTGTATTGAGACAAAAATTAAAATATCAATAGATTTTGCTATGACCCAAGCAATCTAGAAAAAAACATTTGGTAAAGATCTACATCTGTTAACCAAGTTGAAAAAAAATAGAAACAATTTTTTTTCGGCAGTAATTTTTTGTGGTTTTAATCTGTTAGACCCTAACAATCTTCCTAGAAAAAATGTCTGTTTCAGTCCATTGTATGGAAGTGAGGCTTCAAAGCATGTTGTTACTTGTGAATGTTGTTAACTAGGTTTCTTGGATATTTTAATGACGATTCTTTTGTGCTTTCATTAATGTTTTTTAGTGGGGGAGCCAGGCGGGGCTGCCTGAGAGTGCACGTTTGTCTGCCCGGGAGTGTGCGTGAAAATTGTCATTAAAATATCCAAGAAACCTAGTTGACAACCTTGACAACTTTCATAAGGGAAGTAGCAACATACTTCGAAGCCTCACTTCCATACAAACTGAAAGTATCGGTCCAGTTTACCATACAGTTACATTGTAAATAGCTTGCAAAACCTTAAAAAACATTTTTTTTCTAAAAACTAATAACATCTAGGAAGATTGTTAGGGTCTAACGGATTAAAAGCACCAAAAATTACTGTCGAAAAAAAATAGAAACATCTTTTTTCAACAGTAATGTTTGGTGCTTTTAATCCGTTTCTTATATCTTATGTTTATGGAGGCTTTTTTTGCAATACCCTTGGATTGAAATAAACAAAAAGCATTTAAAAAATAAATGAATAAATAAGATAGTTACAGCAGTGGTGGATTGTTGTGTTCAACCAAAACTTCATTCTCACAAGAATAACACCAGATCCGCATGGTAGTCAGGTTGATTGTCAAGCAATGTTTGAACTCCTAAAAAGAAAAAAGAAGAAAAACAATTGGTATAACTAGAATTGCAAGGGAAATTATGAATCACTGCCACCCATATATGCTGTGTTGGGGGTGATCAATTAAAAAGTTGGAAAAAGGGATGATCAATGAATAAGTTACTTCTCTCGCCTTTTGTTGGGCTGTCATCACTAAAAAAGGTCTGAATTTTCAAAAAACAAGCGGGCACAAACTAGTAACCAATTTAGTATAAACTTACATTGCATATTGAACCCCTCTTTAAAAACCTATTTATGGGGGGGAGAATTTTCAACAAAAAAAACAACAAAAAAAAAAACATTTTCTCTACTCATTGAGGGGAGTGTGCATGCACAATTTCAAGTTTCTACTATGAACAGTTAGGGCTAGGCGAATTCCGGATACATAGGTACATATAAATGGGAGAACACATGAATAACCTAAACCCAGCAATAAACCAGTTTTGTGGGTAGCGGTGATTAAGCAAACTTGCTCAGGACCACCACCAGTTTCTGTTTTTATATTTTATCAAAGGCAATGTTAGTGACAAGATTACATATAAAGATGACTATCAGAGATTAGGATTGTTTTGGTTCATGATTCTGAAACTTTTACTGGTAGCCTGTTGATTAGACAATGGTAATCTTTGGTTTAACGTACATTAATTGTAATTAAAAAAAAAAACTAAAAGTTAAGATGAAGGTAAATAGTAGTTAAAAATTAATAAAAATGGTTTACAATACTTTGCCTAAATAAAAATGAAATAAAATAATCGATAGCTTTTTTTACTAAAACCAAAACAATAACACTGCCGTGCCAGCCTTACTGAAATTGTGATTAAACTAAAAATTAGGATGAATGTAGATAGAAGTCAAAAATTAATAAAAATGGTTTACAATATTTTATTTTATTTTATTTTTTTTTATTAAAACTCAAACAGTCATTGCCATGCCAGCTTAGTATGAAAGTAAAAAAAAAATATGAATATGTTACAGTCCAAAATTGAGTACACCACTACGAAAAAGTATTTTTGCTGACAGTTTCAATGCTGTAGAGTTTGGTCATAAATAATACCTGATAATATCTGTTTTGATTGGTGGTCTTTAAACAACATACAAAGGCTCCAAAAAGTATATTTTTTTCTATTAAAAAGTATAATTAAACAATATATTCATCTGAAATAAAGGCAATAATGCAATCAAAAGCCTGTCTTTTGTTCTTTATTAAAACGTTAGTTTGGCATGTGGGATGCACTTTTCCCACCGTACCTTGACAAATTCATGACGTGCAATCTGATAAAGAACAAAACATAGGTTTTTAATTTCATTATTGCCTTAATATCTGATGAATATTTTGTTTAATTATACTTTTTAATGAAGAATTATACTCTATGGAGCCTTTGTAATTACTTTTGGAGCCTTTATATGCTGGTTAAACACTGCCATAGGCCAGTTCACACTCTAGAAACCTTTATGCCATATGTCAGTTGATTAAAGTTCATTAACCAACTTTCAAAACAGTGTTACCTGCTTTTCCCTGGAGAGGTTTAGTAGGTAAATGGTGTAAAAATGACACTAAATTCAGGTAAGGAGATAGATACAATCATCTAGTAAGTGATTTAAGAATTCACATCGGAAATTCCATAAGCAAAAAGAAATATAGATAAGAAATAGGAACAAGTATACTAAACTAAGTATAAATAGGCTAAACTGTCAAGATAAGAGTGTTGTATACATATAATTAAGGATCCAAATAATATTTTCAAACTAGAATAGTACCCATAAAAAATGATGGGATTATTTATGTATGGATCAGAACTTCTGCCTAGGCTCAGAGTGTAATATCTGTGTGCTCATTGAAAAGTGTTACACACAATAACAAAAAATATATGTACAGTGTCGTCCATAAATGAGTACATTCCTAATTTTCTTCTAAACCAAACATAGCAGGATTTTATTATTTCTAGTGGAACATTACACAATCAAAATGGATATTATCAGGTATTATTTATGACCAAACTCTACACTATTGAAACAGTCGCCAAAAATATTTTTTCGTAGTGATGTACTCATTTTTGGACTGTAACATTCAT
>VCCN01004231.1:2071334-2096816 GCA_006491835.1 Architeuthis dux | reverse complement strand
TTATTAAATTACTGTATTTTTATGGTCTTAGCTCACTGTTTAGTCATTTGTTTTTGTATCGGGCCTATAGGACAAACCCATGTCTTGGGATACTTCAAGTGTCGTCTTATAAGCAGAAATATAGAATAACAGTCATTAATAACGTCAACCCTTTCTTTAACCAACCGTGGGACTAAGATTGGCAAAAGAGAGAGGGTTGATTGTATAGTGTATGAAACATTTAATCACCTCCTACAAACCTACAAAAATGACAAAGGTATGGTATAGAGCTGGAGAGGAGTTTGAGATGATGTCATCAACAGGACACCAACAAAAGTTGCAAAGTCATAACAGAAAATAATAATTCTGAGCAAATATTTCTAATTATAATTCAATTTTATACCAGTATCAGTCCACAAAGAGGGGGTAGTTGGAAATTTATATATCTTAATACATTCTATAGTGACATGCACAGACTTTCAGAAGAGCAGGAGATCAATTGAAAAAAAAATGTGGTCTCTATTTTCCCTACTCATTGGGAAGCGTGTGTGCAAAATTTCAAGTTACTACAGGGCAAAGTCCAGATACATAGATACATACAGTGCTTTTCCGCATTTTTTCAATAAAGTCATGAAATCACCACTTTTAAACATCATATAACCACTAAAGTATTGTATTTATTTTACAAATTTCATAAGACATACACATTGTATTTATTAGTATTTGGTATATCCTCCATTGTTTTTGATGACGACCAGTACACAGCGTGGTATACGGTCAATTAGGCTTCGACCAAACTCGTCGTAATTTCTTGGTTCCATGCTTTTTTAATCACCTCAACTAAGTCTTTGGCACTTGATGGCTGCTTTTCTGCCACTTTATCTTTCACAATGGTCCAGAAATTCTTAATCGGGGCTTTTTCGAAACCATTCAAGGGTTATCACTTTGTGTTTGTTGAGAAAGGCCATCACAATCTTGGATCTGTGGTATGGCACGCCATCTTGCATGAATACCTTGCATTTATGAATGGTCATATTGATTTCTAGTTTGTCCTTTAGGAGTTCAACGTACTTTTGACCATACATGGTAGAGCCAGAAGGTAAAAAGTATTGGCCAGCAGTTCCATTGGCTGACATCACACCCTAATTCATCTGGTTCGGTGGAGGTTTCAGTGTTGAAATCATGTACTTTTCATTGTATCACTTTCCTGACAGTCTACTCACATTTTGTTTTTGCACAACTGCTGCATGATTGACTCATCAGTGAACAGCACTTTACTCCAATCTTCAGTGATCCAATGCTGATGTCTTTTAGCAAATGTTAACCACTTGGGTTTCATGGCTTTTGTCAACTTTGGTTTACAAGTGGGTAAATTCACTGCTCAAATGGTGCAAAAGTAATTCTACTCATGTTTGTGCCCTTTGCCAACAAAGCAGACCGTATTTTCTTTTATTTAATTGAACTGGTTGGAAAACGCACAGCAATCATTTTCATCAAATGATCATATCTGATGCTGGTCTTCCTAGGGCGACCACTTCTCTTGTCATATAGTGACAATGAATTTTAGTCCCATGAATTTTAAAATTGACAATTGCATTATGAATTGCAGTTTTACTAACACCATATTTTGACTATCCAAAAGATAAGTAAATGAATAATGTCTAGCTGGTCCAGAGAAAAGGCTGATGCAATCTGACGCAATAATTACGTACAATAAATATCTGATGCAATCTGACACATTTATTGCAAAAATTCATTATTTTCATTGGTGGTCTTAAACTTTTGGGAAGCACTGTAGATACATATAAATGTGAGACATATGAATAACCTAAACCCAGCAATAAACCAGTGTTGTGGCTAAAAAAAGAAAAGTTCTTTTTAAAGATATGAAAAATTCTTCATATAATTTCATTTTTTTCTTAAAGTAAAATACTTTAGAAATGTTGATTTATGTATGCACTGTATAAGGTTCAATCTAAGTATAGAACTTCAAGTAAAGCAAGAATACAAGAAACTTCAGAAAGTAATATTGTTAATGTATTGTCTATAACTTTGAGAAGAGTCATTAACTTTTCTATAGTTTTGAGAAGGGTCATTAATATTCAAATGGTTCTTTGGACAATTGAACTCCTTGTTGTTTGTGTTGTAAACATGACATTTCGGCCGACCCATTCTTCAGCCTTCTTCAGGTGTAAAATCTGAGTGTGATGGGTTAAACAGAAGTTATGTTTATAGCACAGGGCCTTATAGGGCACCCCTAAAAATATTTAAGTAGGGTTAAATTATCAGAGAATAAAACATTTTCAAAAATTCTTGTCAATACAAAAAGGGAACCTTCAATGATCCAAAGTACAACTTCTTATTCATCTATTTACTTATTGTTACAGGCTTGTAACAGCAGAATATAATTCTATACCATTTTTATATTCATAACAAAGAATCATTTATCTTTTGATGTAACAATTATACAATAGACCAGACTGTCTTTTTGTAATCTCAAAAGAGAAATATTCTAAATGGAAATCATCTTGGCCAGAAAAGCAATATCAACCAACAGAAATAAGAAATAATTTCAAAGGTGCTTGTTACCTCCACTGGACCCGAATTTGATTCATACCAAAAAGGTCACTTTTTTCGTCAGCTATACAATATTTATTACTAATTATTTTTCTACAGACATAAACAATTTAATTTATTCAAAGCAATAACAATGTAATTTATGTATCAACTTCTAATAAACTATGAAAATGAAAAATACTTCTAGTTTCAGTGTTCTAGACATTACAAAAACTTCAAAATTCTAAAATTCATAAAATTCTAATGAACGTAGTTCCACCTTGTGTATTGGATTGATGTATGCCTTCTGATGGATATACATGTTACAGTTGTTTGGGCCATTTTCAACTTCCCGATTGCCCTTATATACAAAGTTTATACCAGGTGTCATCAGCTATACAATATTTATTACTACAGACATAAACAATTTAATTTATTAAAAGCAATAACAATATAATTTATGTATCAACTTCTAACAATAAACTATAAAAATGAAAAATACTTCCATTTTGAGTGTTCTAGACGTTATAAAATATTAAAATTCTAAACCTTCAAAATTTTAAAAACTGTAAAATTTTTAAAAAAACGTAAGATTTTTAAATTCTAATGAACATAGATCCACTTTGTGTATTGGATTGATGTATGCCTTCTGATGAAAATGTTACGGCTGTTTCAGCCATTTTCAACATCTGATCGCCCTTATATACAAAGTTTAAAACTTCTGTTTTTCTTTCATAAATTTTCATCACACTCGTTCACTCAATGTTAAAAACGGCTCACAAAAGTTGTGCACTGTTTTTAACATTGAGCGAACGAGTGTCTGGGAGTGTCAATTTAAAATTGGAACCACCTTCCCTATATATTGAGCCCTTTTAGACAAAATAGATAAATATGTAGTTTTAATTTAATTAAAACATTCGACCTCACCTGGGTAACAGAAATTAGTGACCTTTTGGAACAAATCAAATTTGGGTCCAAGGTAACAAGCGCTGTTTCAAGAAACAAACATTTCACTTTATACTAAAAAAAATAGAACATATTAAAACATGAAAAAAAAAAGAAAAAAAAAGAAAAAAAAAGTTGATCATCACTTCATGTGAAGAAAAGAAACAATAATAACAAAATTTTTAGTCTTCGATTTTAAAAGCTTACTTGTAATGAGACAGTTCTTATGTTGACAGTAATCTGATGACAAAACCTGTACCTGAGGATGGGGGGAAAAAGCCATGCAGGCTGTCTGGAGACTAAAAGTGTGACTATGCATTGGTATAGTATCAACAACCAACACCAAGAGAGATACCACAAGCAACCGGCCTGTCAGGCAGCCGAGAGACCAAAGATGACCAGCATTATAGATATAGGTCAGGAAATGTAAGGTGGTTTGCAGGGAGGAGCAGGGAGGAGCAAGAAGGAGGAGTGAACATTTGCAAAGATTGTAGAATGTCAGGGGTGGTTATGTGAGTGAAGAGTGAAGGGGTGTCGAAATGACTGGTAGGGTGGGGAAGGAATGGCAAAGAAATAACAAGGTGAAAAGGACAAACGAAAGGGTGAACCATTCTTCTGATATCAAAAGATGGAGTATGCTGAATAGATACTATAAAATTATATTTTCATCTATGATAATTATGAAGACATTTTATTAATTGGGAACCCATATCAGCCCGGCATCAGTGTTAATGATTGATAAACAGGTGGCCTAGATCGTATATAAATAAATAAAGAAACGTACGCTGTGCAGGGATCGAACCCGCGTCTACCCTGGAAGCAACCTATATGCCGTCCTGCTAAGAGCAGGATCACGTACACAGCATATAGTCCGGGGGTCAGCAGGGCCTACTGTGCAACACCCCCATGATCCTATGAGTAGGGTAGCAAAATGTTCCTTAGGCTGTCCTAAAGATGTTCCCAAGAAAAAAGTTTGGATGAACTACCACATTTGCATAAAACAAAATGGCCACCAGTGCACACCAAAGAAAAAAAACAGAATTTCATATCTTGTTTCCCAGTTAACATATCTGAGGAATTCAAAAATAGACTTTATTTTCTCACAAAAGTAATTAATTTATAGGTATTCCAGTATTTTACAAGGAAATCTCAAGTATACTTTATAGGCCAAAGTCTATGGATTGTGGATTTAATTCATGAAGTACAAAAGCTCTAGTTTAGGGAGTTTACCTTGCTTAAAAGGTAACCTGTGAAAGAGTTACAATCAGAGGTAGTCAAGGCAGAAACTAGTTTTCTGATCAAATATTAAAACTTAAATTAATTGTTTGTATGTTTTTTATTGTATTGTCCACATCTGGCTTGCCAGGTCATCAAAGGGACATAGGCCTCCCTTCTGCAAGAAGGAGACATGGAGGAGGGGGGTGATGGGCCTTACCCTGTCATGCTGGCCCATGACATATTAACAAAGGAGAAGAGATGGACACATGCCTTTCCCAAGGGCATCATCATTTTATTTACTAATATATAATCTCCCAGATAGCTATTTACAGACTGGATAGAAAATATACTGAAAAGAGACGGGTTCATTTATACAGTAGCAAAAAAAATCAGAACATTTTGGTAAGAAGAATGTTCTTTTGAGATTATGTATTTGTTTAGTAACTGATTTGAAGGCCTTAAAATTAAAAACCAATTTGAAGATGTTAAAAATAGCACACTGTAATGCACTGTGAATATAATCTTGTTTTTATTGATGGGCTATTGTTAGCTTTCACGTTTCAAAATGGCCACCATTCCAGCTGCAGAGTTAGTGTTTTTAGGATTATTGTCATCTGCTTCTTTGATTTGAAATTGTAGTGGAATGAACTATTAGCGGAATGGAATATGGTTGTGAGTGGAGGCCGATATTTGACGCCAGGTTCGCCTGATTTGGGCTGGCGCCATCAAAATTCGACGGGGGGTCGTTTAACCCCAGGGTCACACTTCCGCTGGCGAGGTCACCTGCTGGATGTCCTTTTGAATTAATTAAAGGACTGGCTGGCTGGTCATTGAGGCGGAGGGTCCAACCCAGTCACTTTCCCCTTCCCTAGAGATCAGCGAATGGGAAAAGGTTGTTCCACCCCTTTTGCCAAAAAGAGGAGTGGCTTAGCTCGATAAGTATCGGGCCGCCCAGCCTGTAAGACAGATTTTCCTTGGGCAGCAAGATTCTTCCTCGGGACTTGCCATTCGATTCGCCTTCCACGCATAACCCATGAATAGCTCACACGCCTAAGAAAAGCAATTGAACATTGTTGTCTTGTAAACGTGATCACCTGTCGCTCTCTGAATTCGAAAAATAAACCAAGGAAAGCGAATAATATTTTTCTCATAAATACTGTGTTTGTTGCTATTCCACAACCAAAGTCCTATCTCCGATCACCACGAAGTGTCTCCAAACCGATGACATCCCTATATCGTTACAAAATTCGTCATCAGTATCTGTTATTCTGGAGCTGGTATGGCGGCCATTTTGAAATTGAAAAGGTAACAATTGCCAATTGATGATTGCAATGATTGAGTGATGTTTTCTTTTTCAAAGTTTGATATAAAAGGGATAGATTCATCAATTTCTTTTTGTTCGCAGTCAAGTCAGTCTTTGGCTTGTGCTATTGAGTGTGGCATGAAAATTGGTCTCCTCAGAGGTGGATTAATGGTAATGTAATCCCATGCTGCTTACAGCCCCTGATTTACCAATTGGTCACCCATATAGGTACTGACCAGATTCAACATTGCTTAACTTCTGTGATCGTACAAGAACCGGTATACCATTACGATTTGGCCGTAACAAAGGATAGATACAACTGATATGTGTCAAAATGGAAAACACCTACCTCTGCATGACAAGCACTATGGTCCTTGGAGGACTCCCCACATCCAATGTAGTTGCAATTGCCAACCAAGCACAGCCAAAGGTTTGGTGGCTGTGCTTGGCAAGTATGGCATTCTTGCAGCTGAAATACAAAAATTACAGAATTAAAAATGAAAAATAAAAATAAACAATACATTTTGCACTATTTTATACAACGACTTCAGTGAAAATAATACATTGCTCATTCATATACAAGTAATTTCAAACTTGTCCATTTGAAAGATTTGTAAGTTTTAAACGATTTCAAAATTGAAACATCTTAAATTTGAAAACAAACATCTGAATTCTGCTTTTAAATCCTCTTTAATTTTCACAAATTAATACTGAATTAAATTGAGTAAAAAGAGGTTTTATAAAATTAGGTAAATATTAACCAAGTCTAAAAAACAGAAAAAACTTTTTTCGACAGTAATTCTTTTGTGCTTTTAATTGTTTAGACTCTATAACAACCTTCCTGGAATTATTAGTTTTTAGAATAAAAATTTTTTTTCAAGTTTTACGAAATGGTTATGGTAAACTCGACCATTACTTTCTGTAATTGTACTGAAGTGGCACTTGGAAGCATGCAGTTACTTCCCTTATTTTCTTTGTAAACTTACGTAACCATTGCCAAACACCCAATCTATGCAATAACAGTGAAAACAATTTTTTTTCTAAAAACTAACAATTCCAGCAAGGTTGTTTAGGGTCTACAGAATTAAAAGCACAAAAAATTACTGCCGAAAAAAAAATCTTTCAATGTTTTTTTGACTTGGTTAACAGATGTAGATTTTTACCTAGAATTATATACCCTAAAATTTAGTAATTTATTAAAATTACCCAAACTACACCCAGCAAGCAAAAGAAATTTGCAAACCATTTAGAATGAAATTATAAAAACAGCAGAAAATTAATTCTGAAGCAGATGGTTTTAAGTTAGTATATATCAGGCTGGAAGAACTCAATCTTGCATCTATTGAGAACACGATTAATACACAGCACGGCAACTAAATTCAGCTCTAATTAGTGAAAACAAGCTTCCGAATTTCAGCTATTAAATTCAAACCTTTCCCAAGCTATCAATTTAGCCTAATCTATGTTCATTATCATGATAGAACATAATCAGAATGATTTCACTGCCATTTTGCCACTAAAACAACTATCTGGTTAACCTGATAACAGTGGTAATCATCATAGAAGCAAGTCATTGATACAAGTGTATGTTTTGCCCAGTATATTTCATACATTTCCTACAGGTCAAAGTTCAAGCCTACAAATTCTTCCAGCCTGATATATACTAACTTAAAACCATCTGCTTCAAAGACAACATATCACACTGCTCTTCTTGCAATGAAGGAAACAGCCAAAAGCATTTATAAAGCTCAAAATCCAAGCTGCAGGGATTTTAGTGAAGGATAGCTCTAAGATGGCAATAGATGATCAACTGTAATCCCTTGGTATGTGCGGTCTTGATTAATGCGGTTTTGGTTAGTGCACAAAAATTTATTGTGACCCTCCCTTTGATATTTACGGTATAAAATTTGATTTGTACGGTTCAAATAAGTTTGAAAATGGCGGAACAAAATATTTACCATAAATAATGGCTTTATTCAACTTGAAATGGGAAATTACAACAATCTGCAGTGGAGCTTGTTTATATCGTAGACATTTTGGATTATTTTTATAACTTATTACATTAGAGAACATCTAAGGGAGGTAATTGATTAGGGTTTAACTAAGGGAGACAATTGAGGAATGTAATAATATACATTAGTCTAAATTAGTTTTTTATTTTCCAGGATTCATTAATTCTTAACTTTGAATAATGCGGTTTTGATATATGCGGTGTACATTGAGGATTTATTAACCGCAAGGGATTACTGTATATACTTTCAAAGAGATGAATGGCTTAATTATAAAAGCTCTGTTTCACCACTCTTCCCAAGTTTACAAAGTATGATTTGGAAGGAAAAATCCATTAGGAACCTAAGGCTGTGTGGTGTAGGGCTGCAACGATACATATCATATCGTGAAAAAAAAATGTATCTTGATATATAACTCACGATACTATATTCATCGTGATACAAGATTTATTTAAATAAAAGCCAAAATTGACCCGATGAGGACTAATTAATTCGCTGATTGGAAAAATAGAAACTGCAATATATACTGAATTACTGCATTGTTTAGTTGTTTTTTCATTTAGAATTTTTACATTGAAGGTATGTAAAACGAAAAAGATTTTTACATGAATTACTTTGCATCTCTAGTGTGGTGCATAGTGATTAACCACCCACATGCTGATTCACTGGAAAAAGGACCAATCAACACAAAAACGCAAAAGACTGGCAATAGATTGTCTCAAGTTTGGAATGGCAGAGGGAATGCATCCATAGCAGCCAGAGGCTAAAAACATAACCTGATGAATAAGCCCCTGGGTTGTTAGACGATTATGAGCACCCCAACAATTCACTAATTTAACCAAGTACTTGACACAAAATGTGTATAAACAAAAATCTAAGACTTCATTCAAACATCAGATAATGTCCAAAATTAGGATGAGTGGAGCAGTGTCATTTAAATTTGAAATATTGTATTCATTATTGTAAATCATTCATTTTATAGTGCTTCTCAGATTTAGAAGAGGAGTTCTGATTGTATGATAGCTCCATTTTCATTGTGTTAACTTATCTGGGAAAAGTTGGACGACTTAACCGTCAAAAATGGATCACAACATAAGGTCAGATTTGACCGATAACTGCTAAAGAAGCTAACATTTTTTACTTTCGTACTTACACAGTATTTCAATAACTGGAGTACTAAACTAGCATGGCAATGACTTTTTTGATTATTTTTTAAATATTTTTTTTATTAAATCAAGTATCATAAACCATTTTTATTATTTTTTGACTACTATTTACATTCATCATAATTTTTAGTTTTTTTTTTTAAATCACAATTTCAGTAAGTGTTATTGTTTTGGTTTTAGTAAAGAAAGTGACTGATTATTTTATTATTTAATTTTTATTTAGACAAAATATTGTAAACTATTTTTATTAATTTTTAACTACTATTTACCTTCATCTTAACTTTTAGTTGTTTTTTTGTTTTAAAATACAATACAGCTTGGTTTTAGTAAAAAGCTATTATTATACATTTATTGTAAACCATTTTACACATTGTGATTTTTTTTAAAAATACTAAAAATTAAGATGAGGGTAAATAGCAGTCAAAAATTAATAAAAATGGTTTAAAATACTTGATTTAATAAAAATAATAAAACAATCGTTTTTTACTAAAACTCAAACAGTCATTACTGTGCCAGCTTAGTACAAAACGTTTTTTAAAATGTTAGCTTCTTTAGCGGTGATCGGTCAGATCAGTCCTTATGATGCAATCCATTTTTGACAATTAAGTCGTCCAACTTTTCCCTTTTCCTTAAATTTTGTTTATTTCTTTCTAATGCTGTCAGCAAAAAAAAAAAAAAAAAAAAAAAAAAAAAAAAAATCAACCTGGGGATAGCAACTCCACTCCATAAACCCTACTTGCTACTCAATCTGCAATGCAACCCTATGCTCCACAAGAATCTTTATGCATTTTGTCATTGACATCATCAGAAGAGATTTGAACATAGCAGAGTCAAGCACCCATCCATGCTGTGTAGTGGAAATGAGACGTGTTTTGTATGTTTGGGTGACCTAGTTTGTTCAATGGGAAGTTACTTATGGGGCTGGTTTTGGTTTAGAAAAGGTCTGTGTATGAGCTATGTAGGGAGTGGAGTATTTAGATAGAGTGGCTATCTCCTCTGGACTGTTAAGTGGGTGTGATTTGTGGTTCTGTCCAGATGGGGTGAGGATATGTGTCTGTCTGTGGCTGGGTATGTATATGCTTATATGCATTTTCTCATTCTTTCTTTTCCACATTGTCTAATCAAATCTATCATTGTCGGATTCCCTTACATCCACACAACAAACACATACTTACTTCATGTTTCTTCTTTATTTCTTCCCATGTCTGGTGCTCAGCAATCACGGTCACATGAGGGCAATTAGACATTTGCCTCATGTTTGGACGTTTGACTGCTGGAGCCTTGAAAGAAAACAAAATATTTTTTCATGTTAATTTGTGAAGATGAGGAAATGAGGCAAGTATTTTGAAAGAAGAAAAAAATTGGAAATTGTTCTAACTTTATTTTTAAAATGTTAGAAATAATTATCTTTAAAAAATAGACAGAAGCTTTCACATGTAGATAAGTTTTGTTTTTATTTTTCTTAAATATTTTTTTTAATTTTTGAGGAAAAACACTGATTTTATAAAAATTCTTACAATACTTTATCTTTTTATCTTTCTTTATTTTGAATTTTTCAGTTCATTAAAATTCAAATACAAAAATTTAAAAGTTTAAATTATTTTTTAAAAACGTACTTTAAAATTCAATATTGAAAGAGTTAAATTTTAGATAAATTTAACCTAAAATCGGGGTTGCCAGATATGTCCAATTTCGGATATCATGTCTGTTTTTCAGCCTGCATATCAGATTGAAAATTTTAAGAATCGAACATCCAAAATTGTCCAATTTAAGGCAGTGTTGCCAACTTTGATATGTTATATCTAAATTTAGATATAAGAAATTGTTTTTAGATATCGGATATCAGTTCTAGCCACTTTTAGCTATTTATTTTCATTATTGTGATAAAATCTAGCTACCTTTAGCTACTATTAGCTATTTGTAGCCATTGTATTTGACCGATTTGGAGCTGGGTTGACCGAATTTGTCCGATTTTTGGAACACTTGAGTCCGATTTTGAGAAAACTGCCTAAAATAGTAATTTTTTATCCCGTTTTAACTGAAGCAATAGATCAGGGGGTCAGCAAACTATGGACCCTGGGCTAAATCCATCCTGCAGCCTCATTTCACCCTGCCTACAAACTCATTTCATCCAGCTTTATTGAATATATGACGTTGCATACAAAAAGTCATTGTTTTCCTTATCTTTGGTTAGCAAACAATAAGATTCGGTATTGAAAGATTGAGTAAAAGTCTCATTTTTGCAGTGGCCTCAAATGAATCAATGTTTTCGAGCTAAAAATATTTGAACACTACACAAGCTGTTTCCATAGCATTTAACTACACTCAGCTCAATGTGTTATGTATCGATGTAGACAAATTTTTTTTTTAAAAATCATGGTTTCATTTTTTTTATTCCCCTTGGCTCCGAGACTTAAAAACATTTCTAATCCGGCACGCCTCCCAAAAAGTTTGCTGGCCCCTGAAGCAGATAGTCCAAACAAAACTTTCTTAAAAAGCTACTAGACAATTCAACTTACAAATGATTGTATAATCGCTAAAGGATAATTAGACAGATTATGTAATAAGAGGAATTCTTATAACAATACTTTATTTTAGAATTTTTTTTATCTTTATTTAATTTGAATTTATAGACTTTAAAATTCAAATGCAAAAATTTAGAACTATAATTTATTTTTAAAAATGTACTTTAAAATGCAATATTGAAAATTTAATAATTTTAAATTTAAATGCAATAATAATACAAATAAAACTGTCCTAAAAAGCTACCAAGCAATTAAACTTACAAATGATAGTATAATCTCTAAATGATATTCTATTAGATTGATTATGTAATAACAAGAAAAGGAATTGACAAATGCATTTTAAGTGAATAACAATTAAGATAACGTGAATGATTAGTACTCAGTAAAGGTGATTATAAAAATCTGGTGTTTACCAATTGCAACAATTGTAGTTGGTGCATGCACTCAGTGACTATTTGTGTATTGGTGTATTTGCAAACACTAAGCTGGTTTAGAGACCTAATCTGTTCGTAGGATGGAGTAGGCCATGAACCAGTATTAATCACTGCTATGCACAACACTGGTTTATTACTGGGTTTAGGTTATTCATGTGTTCTCACATTTATATGTATATGTATCCAGAATTCACCCAGCCCTAACCGTTCATAGTAGAAACTTGAAATTTTGCACACACATTCTCCTCAATGAGTTTTTGTTAGTTTATGCTAAATTATTCACTAGTTTGTGCCTGCTTGTTTGTTTTTTTTGAAAATTCAGACCTTTTTAGTGATCAAAGCCCAACTAAAGGCAAGAGAAGTATCTTATTCATTGATCACCCCTTTTTAATTGATCATCACCAACGCAGCACATATGGGTGGTGGCGATTCATAATTTCCCTTGGAATGCTACTTATTTATTTACTCAATGCTGAAGGGAAGCCGGCCTGAGTATAGTTGCGATAAAAAGCAACAAAAATTAAAATTAAGGTAAATAGTAGTATAAAAAAAAACTACCATTCCAGGGGCAATTATGAATCACCGCCATCTATATATGCTTCTTTTTACCATGTGAATTGCACTGTGGTGATCACTAAAAAGTCCAAATTTGAGAATACTGCTGGACACAAACTAAGGGATCAATTTGGCATAAACTTATATTATAAATTGAATGCCCTTCTAAAAACCTATTTATTTGGGGAATTTTCAAAAAACAAAAAAAAATATTTCCCCTACTCATTGAGGGGAGTGTGTGTGTGTAAAATTTCAAGTTTCTACTATGAACAGTTAGGGTTGGGCAATGTCAGGAAACAAAGAGATAGATAGATAGATATAAATGTGTGAACACATGAATAACCTAAACCCAGCAATAAACCAGTGTTGTGGGTAACAGTGATTAATAATAACGATTTTCCTACCTCTCTTCCACATATCTTATTACTTCTCATTCAGTATATTTTTATCATTTTTCTTTTTCTTTCAATGCCTAAGAATGCATAGATCACATCTGTCAGATTGTAATGCCCAAAAAGAATCAAAACAGGTCTGATTAGGCACTCAATAGAACACGTTTTGGCAGCATGCCATGTTGAGGTGATCAATTAAAAAATTGGAAAAAGGGGTGATCAATGAATAAATTACTTCTCTTGCCTGTTGGATCACAAAAAGTCCAAATTTTAAACAAAAAAACAAAACAAGCATGAACACTGCCGGACACAAACTAAGGGACCAATTTAGCATAAACTTGTATTGTAAATTGAACCTTCCACTAAAAACCTATTTGTGGAGAAATTTAAAAAATCTTTTCTAGAAATTTTTTCTAGACGTGATGTCCAGTGGTTGTCTGACAGTCTTGCAACATGGCCTGCCCATTGCCAGTTGAGTTTTCTAATGGATTTTATGATATCTCCAAGCCGCTGTCTTGTGATCTCTCCATAAGTACAAAGAAAATCCGGGCAGGCCTTTTAATTGCAATCAAAGAGCAGTGTCTTGTCAATAACGTGCAACGCAACAACTAAATCAGATTTCAACGCTTTGAAATATCTAATTTGAGAAAGAAATTGTCCAATTTCTAACAAAATCTCAATATAATACACAAGAAATTCAATGAGGAAAATGATCAGGTTATTTTTTAATTTTAAGTAATACAGACAAACAGAACAGGAATTTACATTACATATCAAGTGAAAGCTTTTCGTCAACTTTCCAATATCTACAGGGTGGGTGAAACTCCCTATTGGAAATCCTTTTTATTCCCTGGTTAATCCCAGTGGAAATAATTAACGGGCATACAAAAGTTACATCTAATTTCTAATAGGGAGTTAATTCTCACCCACCCTTTATTTACATGATTATTTAAGATAATTTCTATAGTTATGAGAAGGTTCATTAACATTCAAATAGTTCTTCGGACCCCACACACTCGAATATTATACCTGAAGAAGGCTGAAGAATGGATTGGCCAAAACATTGTGTTAACAACACAAATAACAAGAAGGAGTTTAATCGTCTGAAGAACTATTTGAATGATTATTTAAATTTTTATAATAATGATTTATAATACTTCATATGATAATTATAAAGAGATTTAATTTGTATTTAGGCACAAATAGTGTGGTTCTCTATGCTGACAGTATGAAATCAAATAATGGATAATTTTATATCCGACAGAATATGATAATTATAAAGACATTTAATTAGATGGGAACCTATATTTGCTCAATTATCATTATTTGATTTCATAATACTTCATCTACCCCCCCAAAAAAAACAAAAAAAAAGAAAAGAAAAAAGGAGAATTATATGTAAAAACATTGTAATATTCAAAAATGGTTCTTGCAAAAGGAGTAATTTCAAAAATATTTTCAACTGCTGTATCTGTTACACAAAATAAAAAAGAATCTAGCATGGCAAGTCTGATTTTTATCAGATGCACGTATTTTGCGTGTCTGTGCATATTTTTGTTTATTTTCCACACAAACTACTGTCAGCCACTCCTCCCACATGGAATAATTACCATAATTTCACTTAAACCTGTAAACAAAATGAATTGATTTTGTTGCCTTAAATGTGTATATTCATGGTACCATGAAAAATGAAAAGAAAAAAAACGTTGAACTCAAGGTTATAATAAGGAGGATCATAATATGTTGGATATTTGGGAGGAGGTCACAGATTTGACACCCACAGGTGTTGCATGTTAAACAGGAGATCGACGACAACAAAGTTATACCAGAAACCGACACAGCGGGTGTTCAGGCGTCCTGACTGCAGACCGCGGGCTGGAAAATCAGGCAATAAGTTTTAAAATATACAGAATGTTTTTAAAGAAACAGATTGGTATTGAAAATAATTCCTGCATACAGAAGATATCTGCTTGAATTTGTCCAAATTAAACCAACCAAATTTAAGGCAAGAAAGAAAAAAGTGTGTCAAACCTTATCTGAACAAGAGGAATTAGCAAAATTCTTCAAAATTTTGAAAGAAGAAATTACTGTATTTCTTTGTGTATACAGTATTGCCCATAAATAAGTACACCCCTGCCACTATTTTAATAGAAAGTTAATTGTCTTCTAAACCAAACATAGCAGGTTTTTATTATTTCTAGTGGAACATTACACAATCAAAACAGATATTATCAGGTATTATTTATGACCAAATTCTACAGCATTGAAGCTGTTGCCAAAAATATTTTTTCGTACTCATCTTTGGACGGCAACATATTCATATTTTTGGCAACAGAGTTTCAATGCTGTAGAGTTTGGACATAAATAATACCTGCTAATATCCATTTTGATGGTTCCACTAGAAATAATAAAATCCTGCTATATATGGTTTAGAAGAAAATTAAATTTCTATAAAATAGTGGTAGGGGTATACTTATTTATGGGTGATACTTGCGCAGCTAACCATTATGTTATTTTAATTGATGAAAATAAAATAATTACCATTATAAAAGTACTCAACATAAAAATAGTGGGCACTTATTGTATAACTGCAGTATTGCAGTACACAAATTTGGAACATCGGAAAAAAAAAAGCATGTGAGACTGCTGAACTAAAGTGCCAAATCGAACATCCGTTTTATACAAGAGGCTATGATTTTATACCTATTTTTCACCTCAAAATCTAGTACTCGCATTATACAATAATCGTGTTATACACAAAGAAATACGGTATATTATTTTTTTTTTATAATTCTTGTAATTTATATCTTATTTCAGCCATTTTTAAGTCAAGATACACCAGTGTTTTATTGAAATAAATTGAGTAAAATTAGTTTTTATACTAAATTAACTGTAGCTAATTTTTTTAATATATTTTTGCTTTAGTTATTTTTCTAATAACTAGTAATATAATTGAAAGAACAAAACTAAAAATATATATGGTAGAACATTGTCCATTCATATATAATTAATTTCATGCCTCTGTATACAAATGACAATTAATGAAAATTTTTCAGAGAAAAATATCAAACATTAATTATTAATAGGGACATATATGCCTGGCCTTTAAGCAACAGACTATGCAGAATGACATGGAACGTTATCATGTGAATTATTAGGTGCGTGCAAAAGTTTCCAGCAAAAAACCAGTTTTCAAACTGGGAACTTTTGCACACAGCTAGACAGTGTAAATATAGTAGCTAAAGAGATTATACTAGCTAAAATTCTGAAAGGATAAAAAGTTAACATTCTAATTTAGGGGTCACCAAATCTTTTAGATCCCTTCATGGAATCAATGTTCCCTCATTGCCCTCCAGGCAGGGCAGCCAAAAGAAAGATATCAAATGTACCAATACCACATCCCAAAATGTACCAAATCAATTATATATCAAAATTGGGAGATTAACAAGAAATCAATAGTAAAATACAAAGTAAACAAGAATACATGGCAAAAGATGTAGAACTTACCAAATATTCAATAGACCCCCTCCCAACATTTATTGACCCCCTCCTGATCCTCTGGCATCTAATGAACCCTGTGGATAGTCCCCATCAACCCCCAGGGATCGATATCGACCACTGTTTTATTTCAAAGAAATAAATGGGTTTTATGGCATATTGTCTGCTAAATAATGGTTGTATAGTGATAAATAAACTTTTAAGTTTGTCTCCAGTATCTAATTCAGTGGTTCTTCCCAGAAGGGAATTTGGGTAGTATAAGGCTAAGTATAAGAATTTGGGTAGTATAAGGCTAAGGTAAAAAAACAAGAACATAGATCACATTGATGTGTATATCAGTTACAATAGCAGAATTCTTATTTCTTTTTTTTGCAATGAATTAGAATTTCAAATGATGTGTTCCTAATTATTTTCGCTTGCTTTCTTTCAGTTACAAATACACAGCAGCAGCTGTACAATTATAAAATCAAACTAATTCTTAGTATAAAGCTGTCTAATTATACGTAAAATAAAGTTATTATTTGAAATTATTCTTTGTTGCAACTTAATAAATGGAAGGGGAGGAATACTAGTAACCTTATTGACAAAAGTGGGGACTGACTCAAAAAGGTTGGGAACCACTGATCTAATTGATTGTGATCTAGAATGACAGAAGGAAGCTGATAGATACAAGATATTGCCCAAGAAACCTGGAACTGTGAAAAGGCAAGAGCATTCAACTTATTTTACATAACCAATTTTGGTAATCTATTACAAACTTGTTGACCAAATAGATTCGCATTGAGATCCCAACCTTGGCCAAGAGCAATGTTCCCTCTAAGTTTTTGTAATCAGTGGGTGTGACAAAAGTATGCGCACACTTTTGAATTCGACATAGGAAATCAATATTTATTAATATTAATTTCCTTTGTGCGCTGGTTGCAAAATGTCTGTGTGCACACACAGCTTAGAAGCAACTATGGCTAAAAGGCCAAAGAAAATAGCAATTTGTAATGATTTCTAACAGAAATGCATCATCCAAAGGCTTTTCTCAGCTCCTTCCATGTCGACCATGACTGTGCTAACCTCTGCCAAGTCTTATCGACAAACCTTTCTATCTCATCTGTCCATCTTATGTCTGGTCTTCTACTGTGTTTGCTATCTCCAGGGCATCAATATGTTAACCTTTTGTTATTTGCTTTCCTTTATTCTTGCTATGTGTCAAGTCTATCTCCATTTTTGTCTTTATTTCTATGATATGGGAAACATGGAAACTAACTAATCACTCGAAAACAAACCCAGAATAACAAAGAGCAATGGAAAGAGCAATGTTAGGAATAACACTAAGAGATAGAAAAAGATCAACATGGATCACAGAACAGACCTAAGTAAAAGACATAGAACCAAAATACATGCACCCCTAATATTTCAGAGAGGTTAGATGGCTACTCATTTGGACTAGAAAGTAGATCTCCTCTCTTCCTTTCCAAACATTGCAAGACACCCTGATAAAACAATCGTTACTCTATCCCTCTCCCGAGCACTGCTATCCCCATTGGCACAGACAATCACACGTTGGTCATGAGATAGCACTGCTAATACAAGACACACCCCAAGAGCTGCATTCTGATTCATCATATCTAGAAATCAACAAATACAATAATTAGCAATGTGCATTTGTTGTCAGTCAAACTTACGTCATCAGTGATGTCTAGTGACGTAACTTAGTAGAAATAGAATATCATGTTACGTTAAGCTTGATAATTTAATCTTACCTTCAGATTAGTTTAATATTCAGGAAATATTGAACGTAAACAAGACAGCAAATGTAAACGTAAACAAGACAGCAAATGTAAACTAATAATAATAATAATGTGTTGTATAAAATGAAGGTAAATAGTAGTAAAAAATCCGTACATAATAATTAACAATGTGCATTTGTCGACTGTCACGCTTACGTCATCAGTGATGTGTAGTTATGTAACTTAGTAGAAATAGAATTTTATGTTACGTTAAACTTGATAATGTGTATCTTTATTTAATCTAACCTTTAGATCAGTTTAATATTCAGGAAGTATTGAAAATAAACAAGAAAATTCTGTACAACATAATCTATACCTAACTGAGTTCGGTATTTCTGAGATGAGGTGTTAGTATTACTGATACTATTGTTCGGACTGAGATCCAAGTTGGGACGGTGGCCTAGATAGCTAAAGCATTGGTTAAAAAGCGTCTGACTGTTGAGTCATCTGTAGGTTGTGGGTTCAATCCCAGGCAGGAGCACCACAACTGAAAAATTAACAACGAAATAATTTCTAGGACATGGATAGTGGAATGAGGACAGTATACCCCCGTGGATCAAATAAAGGGTTCAGTTCAATAGTTCCGGTAAGTTACCGACAAAACTTGACACCTGAAGAAGGCCGGAGGGTACATCGGCCAAAACGTTGTGGAAATGACAACCAAGATGAGGATCTCAGTCCGAACAATAGTATCAATAATCTATACCTATAAACGCCATGGTTTGTGGCTTTATAACGCTGATTTTGGTCACACTAAATATCTGTTCATATCTAAGTGTGATGCTAGGAAAAGACAATGTGGAGACTCAGAATAATTTGCAAGAAATTATTTAATACCATAACATGTTTCGACTGTAAATACAGCCTTTTTCAAAAGGAAAGTTATGGAAAAGATGTGTCTGTATTGAGCGAGGTGTACTATTGTACAATGCAGACACATCTTTTCTCCAACTTTCCTTTTGAAAACGGCTGTATTTACAGTCAAAACACATTAACTTAAAGTATTAAATAATTTCTTGCAAATTATTCCGAGTCTCCACATTGTCTTTTCCTAGCATCATTATTTTGGATAACCGTTATCCCATTGTACACCATTTCTAAGTGTGTAGACCAACTACAACTTTGATATTTTTCATACATAGCCCCAACATGTCTGAAGATGATGGATTAAAAGAAATGAAGATTTGCATACTTAAAACAGATTTTAAACTCTTTTAAAAATCTCTGTACATACAGGATAAATAAAGTGGGGGATCGGTTTGATATTGATGTGAAATAAACTGTCCCCCATGATTAATACATCCATATCTATTGCTTCAAGTAACACGTCTCTAGACCAGATACACATTTCATATGCAAAGCCCAAAATTATGTCTGAATAAAATTGTACTAAAAGAAAAATTATTTTCGCCTTTTTCAAAATTAACGCGACCAAATCTTCACCAACCAGAACTTATTCTCAACTCCGTAGTTCATTTGAACCAAACACTTCATTATGTACTGACCATTCCCTTCAATTCAGAAGTTAAGTGATTTGCATAAATTTAAATTCCCAGTATTAAAAAAACCATAATATGGGTAATATTCTAATGTTTTTGATATTTTATAAGTACAATTAGATAAGTATATATAAAACATATATATTAAGCCAAATTACTTAAATGCTGTCATTTTTTGACGGCATGGGTAAACTAGTCAAATAACAAAATCTCAAAGATAAACAAAACAATTCTCTCTTATCTCATAAACGGTATGAGTTTTTAGATTAACATCTGTCAATGTTATTTTAGTTTTGAGAAAGGTCATTAACATTCAAATAGTTGTTTGGACGATAGAACTGCTTCTCGTCGTGCTAACAAAACAAACAATAAGAAGGAGTTCAATTGTCCAAAAAACTATTTGAATCTGTCAATGTATTTAAAAATATTGGATTAAAACATTAATATATCTCAAAATCCTGTATCAAAATGGCCTATTTTTCTAATGAGGTCTACTTGAGAATGTTTTAACAACAAATACTATGTCGTTTAAGATGATACTAACATTGAAAACATTTTTAAATCTGCAACCGATACACATGGCTTCAGCAATTAAAATCAATAAAACTATAGTCTGTATATATAATATATATACATATGTGTTTACTGTCCCAGGGGCACTAGTCAGTTAGTCTTTTCCCCCCATCTATTGTCATTTCTTCTTGCTAGGTGACCAGCCCATCTTCATTTTTGCTGCTTAATTATTTGTATAATATCTTTCACTCTAGTCCTCTCTCTGATTATCTTTTTCTATCTCTTAGAGTTATCTCTAGCATTGCTCATTCCATGGTTCTCTGTGCGATTCTAAGTTGGTTTTCAGCTCGTTTTGTTAATTTCCATGTTTCGCATCCATAAGTCATGGCTGGTATTATGCAACTGTTGTATACTTTACGCTTTAAGCACATTGGCAAGGTGCTCTTCAGAATGTCTCTATTCATACCAAATGCTTTCAAACCTATTGTTATATAAATTAAAACTCTAAATTTTCAAATCAGCCTTTTGAACACAGCAATGCACCTTTTTAACATCTATCTATACTGGAATTTTAAAATTACTAGCTGAAAATGTCTGCTCTCCAGGCAGCAATCTCCAGCTATATGTGGCTTACGGCTGTAAAACATTAAATCATCATTTAACTTGCGGTTTTATGGCCGTAGGCTCCATATAGCGGGGTGGGGGGTAACAGCCATTGAACAATGGTGCCAACCACAAGATTGAAACCGGGACTTCTGCCCAACCACAGCCGAAGAGACTATGTGGCTGTGCTGTTGGTGTTATGATTTGCGGAAATGTAAGTGACCTCGATCACCTTAGGAGATGGGTGTATTGCATCATTGTTGGAAACAGGAAATGGTGATTGGTCATTGACACCGTGAGACACCACGTATGCATTGGGGAGATCTATAAAGCAGACCCAAAGAAATCATCCTGGCCTGGGAAGCGGACAGAAATCTCGACACTCAAAGAAGACATACATCAGCGGAGCCGAAAGGCACGAAACTGCTGTCCCTGCTGGGGGACAGCCTGGCGGTTCTCCTTGTCTTCTCTCTTCCACTCTTCACTATCTGGCCGACAAAGATGTATGTTATGCAATAAAAACATGTCCAGATATTTTTACAAGCAAGTCTTCGGGTTTCCTTTCTATCCAAGTCCAGGACATTCAACGAGTATCCAACATTGGAACATACAGGCTTCCGGCTCATTTTTTGCTGCGGCAGCCACGTTGCATACAGGCACTTATATCACACTCTAAAGTGATTTAAGTGGCTGATTATGAGGAGTGCGGAGATTTTTTGTTTTTGACTGTGGTCAGAGAACGTTGTGAATAATTGTGATTCAAGAGAAAAGAGTTTGTTTTTGACTTGTCTGACGTCGAGAAGTTTTTGTTTTCCAGTGTCGTGCTGGGAGAAGTTCCCTCCTAAGAGTTGTTGTGTGATAGACACTGTCAGGCTTAGTGCCATGCGGTTCTCCCATATGGAACAGACCTTTTTACCTCACATTAGTAAGCAATGCACATCAGAAATAAAGAATAAGCCTCTGGCAGGATTTGAACTCACATTCCTTTTTCTTGGGAAGCCTGTTTGACTGCTTTATCAATTTGGCCACAGAAACCCTTGGTTACAGAAGCACAAATCTAACCATATAGAATTCATTCTTTATTTTCCCTGAATGCCTAGTATGATGCCATCTTTGTTGTCAAACTCCAGTCCAAGTTCCAATCATTGGAACATTACTATCTCATTGTAAAATAAGATTCAACAAAATTCTCTTCCATTATTATCTTTACGATCAGATCTAAGGCAGAATATACAGGGTGGGTGAAAAGAAACTCCCTATTGGAAATTGGTGATAACTTTATTATTTATTGGTCCAGTGTAGTCAAACTAGCTTTACTTTGGACCATACAATGGTAGAATTTGCCTGCATTGTCCACCATTTCTGGTATGGCCTCGATAGATCTTTGCAGGAAGTCCGTCGGTATGTTGGCCATAATATGTTGAATGTGCTCCTCCAGAGCTTGTGGTTTGGTGCAGTACCCCTCCTTCACCCACAGGAAGAAGTCAAAGGGCATAAGGTCAGAGCTTTGTGTAGGCCATTCATTATAATAGGGAGTTAATTCACACCCACCCTGTAGATATTGATTTCTGCTTATATTAATCCTCTAAAGTTTTTTACTTATCCATGCACAAATGCGGGTTGAACAAAGGCCACCTCTGTGGGAAGATATGTAAATATCTACATTAACCCCCTAATGTCTTTAAAAAGCATTTCTTGTTGCCTCATAGATTAGATTATAAGATGCATTCTTGCCAGTATCCATAATACCTTTAATTTAGCTTTCAGAAATCTTTGATATTAACAAGTGGATATGGAGAAAATATATAAGAAATGGTAAAGAGCTAACCCCCTTTTCGATCTCTACCATTTCCTTATATCGCAAATTGCGCTATAACAAAAAGCATTATATTGGGGGATGCCTGTATTTTATATTGGTTATCAGAATGCACAGTAGATAAGAGTGAATTCCAAATAGTAACAAAACTTTATCACAAGTAATTTGTGAATTCTGTAATTTGCAACAAATACATTTTGAGAAAGATAAGTGTCACCAGGTTATAAAATGGTTTTATCAATATACCTGATGGCCAAATTGTGTTGGATACATCGGTTCTCATAAGATCACCAAAGTTAAGCAACAATGAGCCTGGTCATTATCCAGATGGGTGACCGTTTGGGAATACCAGATGCTCTACTGTCAATTAACAGAACATGTTGCCAAACTAGGACCGGACTGTACACCCTGTCCTTCCTCACGCACATGCTGCTCCCTGGAGGACACATGACAGTCTGCTCTCCTAGGAGCCACTATACTCATAACGAGTGGCAGCGATCATACCTGATGAAGAACTAACTATGCTTTCCATAAAGTTTTATATTAACGCCATCAGCACCAACATTTTTTTCGCTGACGTGTGTAGTCCAAGAATAGAACGATGGGGATATGCCAGAGATTAGAAAGGAGGTATAGTCACAGCAGTGTGAGGGGGGCAAAATGAAGACATGGCGTGAATTTCAAAAAGGGGGACATTATGTAATTAACATTATTTGGCGTAAAGTAGGAATAATTTTTATGTCATTTGGCGCTGAACGTGTTATTTTCTTTATTTGAATCTTTTATATCAATGTAAAAAAAAATCTAACTTATATGATACACAATGTGTATTGGTTGGTTGGTCTGCATGTCACACAAGAGTTATTTCCCTTAGACGACTTTCATTATTTGTAAGAGAAAGATGATTGTTTGTACACAATTATTTTTGAATTCTGTGACAATTTCTCAATTGAAATAGCTTCACAACTTCTCTTGTTTCCCGTTTCCAAATGGCCACCACTTTAGTTGCTGTTGATAGCCCACTCAGTCGAATCTGCTGCTGCTGCTTATGACAAATTTAAAGTAAAAAAAGCAGACAACAATTTCAACATTTTTCCACTTTTTTTTTTTTTTTTTTTTTTTTTAATTGAAAATGGCTGAAGACGTATTCCTTTAGAAAAGAAATGCTTTACCTAAACATGGTAGGCCTGCTGCATCTACATCTATTGTCCCATTACAAGTGACAAGAGATTTTTATCAAATAAAAAAAAATGAAAAAATAAAAACACTAGTCTCTTGAACCACATGAAATATCAGTAGACCACTTAAAAAAATGAAAATGCTGTTCTGAGGAATCTTCTCGTCTCTTTCTTTGACTTTAAATTCGCTATCAGCAGCAGCTAAAGCGGCGGCCATTTGGAAACAGGAAAGGTAATAAGAGCCCTTCTCTTTATATTCTGAGCTTTCACGTAATTGCAATTGCAAAATTACTTAAATATTGCTGTCATATTTTGACAGCAAGGTTAAACTAGTAAATAAATAAAGAAGAGAGCAACCAAGAAGACCAAATCAATTGGGATTAGATGCCCGCAAAATCAAAACTCATTGGCAAGAAGATTTTCAGACAAAACTCAGATTTTTTTCAATTACAGAGTAATCAATAGAAGACATACTTACCCAAGATAGGTATTTTTTTTGGGGGGGGTGATCAATAATTGGTGCTAATTTTCTATTCTACCATCAGCTTAGTTTTTATGCACATCTCTATTGTTTTGTATTCATACCCACCAAACTAAGAGACAGCAGAACACTGTTCAGTATTTCTCTTGGTATGTCCTTATTGCAGCCAATTATGGACATTCATTACTTCATCAGATTTAAGTAGTGAACAATAATTTAAATACACTTAAATGACATTGAAAAAAGTCTATGCTTTTCATCTGTTGAGATGCATATGTTTTTTATTTAAAATTCACAAGGGTCGATATGATACATAATTTGTTCACATCTAAAATTAACATCCATGCAACCTATCCACATGTGCATGTCTAACACAGACACACATTATGGATAATTTTATATTCGACAAAATATGATAATTATAATGACATTTATTAGTGGAGAACCTATATTTGCCAGCGCGAGCGACCCATTGGCCGTTTACTAGATAGATCAATTTGATACATTTTGCATCCATAAAAACTACACTATGATATGCCCTAAACAAAATTACAAGCTACATATATTATGATACTGCCCTGAAACAAAAGAACAAACTAAATATAAAAATGATAGCTTGAGGGAAGTGGTGCTTGATCACTGCTGGAGAACCATGGTAGAATGACAGTTTTGTTTTTAAATCCCTGAAAGTTCCATGGCAAACAACTGATGATGCCTACAAGAAAATTTTACTTATAATACTATAAGATCTAATTGTAAATCTAATTGTGTAAAACATAAATCTCTCTGAACGTCTCTCATAACAGTTATTAGTGAATAATTGACTTACATGACAAGTAATGAAATAAACAAATAAACAGAACGTAACAACATTTCTGTAGGTAAGATCTTTAGTTTAAAATAAATAAAAATTAAAAATAAACATTAAAATAAAAAATAAAAATTTTCCATAGTAACATCTTAAATGCTTTAAGACTAAAACTTATATTAATATAAACTTATAAAAATATGAAACTTTCTATATTAAAAGA
>VCCN01004231.1:2050108-2066133 GCA_006491835.1 Architeuthis dux | reverse complement strand
AAAAAAAATTAAAAAATAAGTAATATATTTTCATCAAAAATTACTCTGGTTTTCTACAACGAAATGTTTCACAAACTTGTGATTCCGTAATGTAACAAAGAAACAAACAGCTCTGTCGTCTGCTTTATTCAAATTTTTGTATTCAAAAATTCTCTCATATGATTGGTCAATTCATCAAAAACTGACCAATCACAATGTAACACATGGAGATTGTGACAAGTGTAAAAATAGTATAGATAAATTTTTAAAAGCATTATAAAATTTACATATGACTGGAAAACAATGAAATACCTAAGTATCAGAATAGTCTACTAGGAAAGTCATAAGAGGGTCAAGAGGGGAGAGTTACATTACATTTTCATAAGAGTTGTTAAACTGATTTTTTGACAACCTTGAAGCAATCTTCAAAGTGCACTTCAAATAGCTATTCCTTTCATTAAAATAGTCATAATTAGAAAAATTAGAATTAAATGAAGCAACCTTATATTGAGCTCTTTACTGAAATCATTCTAAATAGCAAGCTATTTGTTAAAAACAAACCATTGCAATTTTGCTTACAATAGACATCAAGGTTCGATTGGCAGTACTTTTTATCCCAGCTACTCCCTGCCACATATAAATGAAATATTTTGATGCAAAACTATCCCGGCCACTTCTTAATACTACTAGTTCTCAAACATTAATGAAACGTGTAGGGAATAGCAGGGAGTTTGTTTATGATTGAAAACTAGTAGTATTAGGGAATGGCAGGGATAAAAAGTACTGCCCAGGTTCAATGATTATCCTGTAGAATAGTAAGCAATAAAGAGTGAAGTACAAGTAGCTAGTGACTTGGCAATTGAAGTCTGCAGTCTCTCTGAGTAAATCAAAGTAGATAGCAATACAATTCTTTACTCTAACAGTAAATCAATACATACAGGAGATAACATGCTAGAATACAGCAAGTATGAAATGGTAAACAGTGGCAGCCAAGATCTCATTTATTTCCTTGCAAGCAAATTCAATACAAAGCCATTTAGAACAGCGGAAGTCAATTGAATTATCACCACCTGAAGCAATCATGACAATAGCAAGAGAATAGAGAAGATTACAAAATGCAATAATTTGTATCATTAAGTCTTTTCTACAGTGGGGATTTTTTGCCATCATCAACATCAAATTGTATATAAAAATCATTGGGTTTTAAATAGCTAAAATCCCACAGAGTAATCGTGGTATTTTGGTAAATGAAATTGATTGAAAGGAGAAGGACAAATTCTTATGGTGAAAGGATTAATACCAGAACGAATGGGTCACGAACAAGGCTAACCATATAACTGGCCTACCAGCCATGCGACTGGAGTCTCTGACTGGAGACGGGCACAAATTTTTCTACAATTAGTGAGAAACTGTTTAGCAAAGGATTTGTTACTGATATCCATTAATTAGATACTTATTAATGCTATGCCTTGGTCATGAATGAAACTAGTTAAGAGTAAGGTAGACAAAATGATGACCAGCCTTCTCCCCCCACCCCCAACGGCCTTGTGCCTAATTTTGTATAAAGTTTTTTATATGAAATAAAAAAGTCTTTTTTATAGTGGGAGTTTTATTTTACATTCACCCCATACCCAGACCTGGTTTTTCAGGGGGGCCCACACCAGAGGCGTACATGTATATGAATGAATGAATGGCTTGGCTTCATGAACATAGATTTTTGTGAAGGGTATTCCACAGCAGTAGAACCATAGAAGGCAGAGTAACCTTCCAGCCTGAACAGTGAACTTTTAAGGTGAAGTGCGACTTGCCCAAGGCCGACCACACCATTTAAACCAAGGGTTTGCATCCCGGAGTGACATGAATAGGAGCAGAGCCCATAGGTTTGACAGAAGTAGCTATGGGGTTCTGCCGCCCCATTGCAGGAAGTTTTTAACTTATGGTTAACCCTTTGAACAGTGACCCCTTCACATGTACGACTCCCTCACACCGACACCCAGGTGACCAACAGTCAAGGTACCACCACTATGCATTTAGAAATATGAACAGTAAATGTAATTACATTACACAATATATATATGATATTTAGACTTAACTGTGTCTAATCAGTGGGTCACAAGATTTTGGGGTGTCGGAACATATCAACGTTTGTAAACGAAACACACATGTCGACGGCCATTAGTGCTTATGACAGGGCTCAAAATTAACGTTGTCCTTTTGTCCCTGGGTTGGGTAAAAATGTGCTCGGGACGAACAAATATCTCCCCGGGACGGAAGTGGTTTAAAAAAAAATTTTTTTTAAAAAACACAAAAAAAACCAAAAAAAAAACCAAACAAACACACACACATCCGGAGAAGAAATCTTTTTTGAAAAAATTTGGTGGGGATTCTTCTTGTCGTTTTGTTTTTGTTACGGTAGAAAAACAAAGTCAACTCCAGGTTTGGACGGGAGTTTGACAATTATTTCAACATTTTAACGGTGTTTTTATTATGCTACTAACATTGAACAACTACAGATGATAATAACAAAGTAGAGAAACAACATTTTGATTTGGGGACTGTTTACATTTCCTTCGGGACGGTTAAAATTGTTTTTCAGGACGATTCCGGCATGGTAGTGAAAAAAGTTAGTCTGGAACCCTGGCTTATAGACTTTCAAAAGTGGCCACTTGTGTTCAAAGAGTTAAAAAAAAAAAAAATATACTATACAATACCATGCCAATCCTTTCACAATTGTGGCAGATGTTTAAATAAATACCTTTGAATTAACTGTAAAACAGTTAATTCATCATGTCCAGTCACCGTTAAAAGGTGAAGCTAAAAATCTCTAAAGTGATCCTAAGCAGATTGAAAAGATATGTCAGATATGAATTGATCAACACAGATCTGGCTTAACGGTCAAACCTGGGTTACACAACATACTATGACCTACTTTAACTTTTAAATTCATGAACCGCTTGAATTGACAGTGGAACTCTTCAACATATATAAATATAAATAATGGAACTCTGAATTGAATTTCAAAAAAATTCTTTTAGATTCACCAAGTGGTCAAAGGGGGATAATTTCAATCAGGAGTTATTTCCCTTGTTAATGACTTTTTTTTTAATGAATATATGAGTTAAGAACAACTAATATAAGAAAGGCTATACTGAAAACACTAGTTTTAAGATTTCTGTAATTTCATGCTAGTTCTATGACTTCCTGAAAAGATGAAAATAATGGGTTGTACTAAATCATAAAGAGTACTAGCATTCCAAGGGAAATTATGAATCACCCCCACTCATATGCTGTGTTGGCGGTGATCAATTAAAAAGATAGAAAAGGGGTGATCAATGAATAAGTTACTTCTATCACCTTTTGTTGGGTTGTGATTACTAAAAAAAGGTCCAAATTTTCAAAAAACAAGTGGACACAAACTAGTGACCAATTTAGCCTGAACTAACAATTCATATTGAACCCCCCTATAAAAACCTATTGGGGGGAAGAGGGGATTTTCAAAAAAAAAAAAAAAAAAAGCAACATTTTTCCTACTTTGAGGTGAGTGTGTGTGCAAAATTTTAAGTTTCTACTATGAATGGTAAAGGCTGGACGAAGTCCGGATACATAGACACATATAAATGTGAGAACATATGAATAACCTAAACCCAGCAATAAACCAGTGTTGTGGGTAGCAGTGATTAACAATTCTCTCATAATCCTTAAGTAAAATTACTGTGTAAAAATGAAAGCAACATCATCAAATAAACTCACATACATGATAGTAGCTGACATATATTTTAGAAAATGACTTCATTGTAGACCTGTATGTTAATCCCTGGTGATGAAAAACAAACTTACCACCTCCAACCTGGCAAAAAAATGAGCAAACTTATTCATAATACCAAGGATTACCAACATAACTTTCCTTGCCTTTAGCAGATTATACATATGCATGCATACTGAAAACAATAAAAAGTGGATAAAGAGATTGTACTCTATTTTATGGTTAGTAGGTGTTACAGGATTGAATCCCCAGTGCCCGAGTTTAATATATAGTGGAGCTAATGTATACATGAATTATACATAAAGACAGAGGAAAATGATTTAAACCAAGCAATGTTGACCTATAAGACACTAAAAACATGACATTATCAAAGAGAAAACCAATAGTATTGCATTTTTATCAACAGTGATGTACAACAACTCTTTAATAAGGAGTGTAAAAAAAAAAATCTTAAAAGTTTATAAAGGTGTTGTATAGCCTGCGGGAGGAAAATCCTGGACTTAGAGAAAAAACAAGACTGGAGACTTGTTTTATTAAAATATGATGATATATTTTTATTGCATCAGATACATCGTTTATTGGTAGAGAATGAATAGTGGGAGAGAGATAATGAGAGCCAACAGACTTTTCTTAGCAGGGCATACAGGTCTTTTGACAACAGGGAAATTGGTTCTATCTTCATCCCAAGCCTAAATGATCTCTCTGGCTTCTGAGGGCGCTCATGGTTTTCTAGCCTGCCACCTGTAATTCAGGGTTTTAGTCAATATCTTGTTTATGACTTTTCAACACCTGGTGTGTCTTCCATTCCATGGCACCTGCAGTTTGGGTCTTGGTCGATATCCTGTTTATAACTTTCAACACTTCTGGGGGTCAAATCTTTGATCCCCCACCCATGGCTGCCTAAATACCCAACAAAGGTCCCTGGTAGAAAACAGTTGAAATAGTGCCCAAGAACCTGTATAACAATTCAGCAGTTCCAAAGTTCAATATTATTTGCATGTTGACATATGGTTATTTACATATAAAATGTAAACAATCAGATTTACTCACCATTTTTCAATTCTTAGGGTTTTGGCAACATTATAACCAAAGTTTTCCCAATTGTAAACAAAAACGTTTTTGCTTATAAAAAGGTAAACAAATAATCGGATCGGCCATAACTCACCATCCCCCAGGTAGAATCTCTCTACAAGCCTACATACACAATTTCATTGAAATATATTAAGGGATATTGAAGTTATCCAATTGAGAAAAAAAGATACGACGACGACAGACACCCATAGTGAATGATAGTCCCCAACTTTTTTCTGCCAGGGACAAAAAAAAAAACTTCTATTTTGGGCAAACCTATTCAATGCATACAATTGACTTATTTTTCCTCAGATTAACCTCTTTATTACTGATAGTAACAAGAAAGCTACATGGTAACATCCCCTCCACAACAAGGAAAATGGTTTATGATTTAACCAGTATTATACACTGATTTATTTTGACTAGTGTCCTCATCTTGGTTGTTATAGTCACATTTTATTCAATCCACAGGGATAAATTGTTCTTATTCTGCTGTCCATGCTAATAGATATATTGTATCAGTTAATTCTTCCTTGTGATGTCGCTTGTCTGCCTCTTCCACTGAATCAGTATATATGACTTTTTTTTCATACTACCCAACCCATGGATTGAACTCACATCCACCAGGTTACTAGATACGCTTAATCAGAGGATAATAATGATAAATTCCTCATCTTGAAAATTCAGACAAATATTTTAACCAGTAATTGCCAAAAATACAAAATTGTAAAAGACAAAAGAAAAATTCATGATTTCTATTTTACTCAAAATTACAGAAATTCACCTAAAAACATTTCAAATCCTAATGTTTTCCAGACTTATAAAATGCATTCTAAAGAGACAGTTACAAAAAATTATATAAAGAATACTGCAAAATAGAAGAGTAGAAAAAACTTGTTCTCTCAAAGAATTATAAACAACTGTAACTCACTTGTAGATCACAATCCAAATATACTAAAAACAAAAACAGTAAATAACTTCAAGAACAAATACGACTATTACAAAACACACAAAAAAACTAGCATTCCAGAAAGTTGGAAAAAGGGGTGATCAATGAATATGTTACTTGTCTTACCCTTTGTTGAGCACTAAAAAGTCAAAATTTTCAACAAAAAAACAAGCATGAACACTGCTAGATACAAACTAAAAGACCACTTTTGCAGCGGATGCCCAGTTACACATACAGATCTTTGTGATTCAAAATGAACACAAGAACAGAAAAACAAGTAGAACTAGCATTCCAAGGGAAATTATGAATCACTGCCACCCATATATGCTGTGTTGGGGGTGATCAATTAAAAAGTTAGAAAAAGGGGTGATCAATGAATAAGTTACTTCTATCGCCTTGCATATTGAACCTCCCTCTAAAGTCCTATTGGGAGGGGGGAGGTTCAAACATTTTCCCTACTCATTAAGAGGAGTGTGTGCGCAACATTTCATGCTTCTACTATAAACAGTTAGGGCTGGGCAAAGTTCGAATACATAGATACATATAAATGTCAGAACACATGAATAGCCTAAACCCAACAATAAACGAAAATAACTCAGACAAAGAGGCAAGAGGCAAGCACAAATATGTGCATCATGTGGTTTCATGTTTCATTTACTATGTTAGTGAAACAAATAAAAATCTGATGCTGAAAAATATATTAGTACTAGTAAGTTAATGTAACATTTATTTTACAACTGGCTAAGATTGCATTAAATGCTTTCTATTTACCTCCAAATCAACTAATCCATACATAAATCGGCTTAATTTGAAAGTGTTTTGTCACCAAGTTAACATGTTTCGCCTTCCTTTTGAATGACTATTTTATTGAATAATCTTTCTGTGTCAACTTTCAAATCAAATATTTATATAAAACAAATGGACTTTCACACCACTGACTTAATACCTAAACAAACTATCATCACAAGTTTATTGAACATCAGGTTAGGTTTTTTACTTCCTCACTAGCTTTTTGTTAGAAAAAACTATCGACATAGACTTCTTCAGTTTTTAAGTTGGTCTTGCTGGCTGGCTGGTTATGTATGTATCACTCATACAGGCAGGGCCGGATTATAATATAAGGCTGAGTAGGCTTAAGCCTAGGGGCCCGGAAAAGTTCTGGGATATTCATATTTTTCTTAATTTTATTTTTGACAGGACCATAGCCAGATTAGCCTATACGCAAACTATGCTACAGCGTAGGGCCAAAGACATTGAAGGGGCCCCAAAATAAATAGCAATTTAGAAATGTATCACTACTACTACTACTACTACAGGGAAAATGAATTAAACAATAAAACTGTCAAAATGAGAACATTCCTTGATGTGAAGTCTGAGTGCTCACTATAATTGTTAATAATATCTTAAAATTTAATAAAAATGTCCTAACAAATATCTCTTTAAAAATGGAATGAATTACACATTAGCACATAACAATCCACTTTATTCATACAATTGACAGATAGCATTACTTACTTAAAATTATACACGAAACGGGAGTTTGGTTCATGATGGGGGGCCCCATATTGCTAATAGCCTAGGGGCACTGGTATTGGTTAATGTGGCCCTGTGTACAGGCCGCACTAATGGAGCTAGTGGACTGAAGATTTCAACATTTACTCCTTATTATAAAAAGTAAAGCGTCCGTCTCTTAAGAGACAACTCGCAATAGAGTATGTAGCCCGATGACGAAGATCCGGTTTCTGTTACAGGCATCAGCTTAGTGATTCTTGCAAGTTTTTATGACCACCCCCTTGGCAGGATGCAAGTCCACCGATGGGATACCTCCATCCTAATCACACTTAGAGTGTACTCAATTAGCTGCTGAGTGCACAGGGAAATCTGTCCTAATGAAGAGTTTTGCACACTCTTCACTCATACTGGGAATCAAACCCGGGACCTTCTGCGTGTGAGGCAGACTTGGTTTTTGTAGTTTTTTTACTTGGTTTTTGTAGTTTTTTAATACAATTATTGTGTGAACATAGATTTCTTCAGTTTTTAAGTTGGTCTGGCTGGCTGGCTGGCTATGTATTCATGTATCAGGCATACAGGCCACACCAGTGGAGCTAGATTAAATTTTTTTGTATTAAAATAAATTATTGTTTTTTCGTAGTTTTTTAATACAATTATTGTTTTGTAAAGGATATTTTTTGCATGTCTGAACTCTCAAATTTAAAAAAAAAAAAAAAATCTTACTAGGGGAATAACTTTTAGTCGTTTATGCATATTACACCCTGGAGCCCACTATTACCAGAGTACCAAAAAAAGAATCCAATTAACAAGAAAGATATACATTCTCATTGTCATGATCAGCAAACATGTTGAGTGAATAGTCCAAATAAAGGAAAACCTAACATTTGTTCAGTGCAATGATTTCTTGATGAGAGAATAAAAACAAGACAAAAATCAATAATTAAGTCTTCCATTTCTTCAGGCAATACAAAGAATTGATCATTATGACAAATATTGCCATTAAAGTTTCCATTCTGCTTATACAACAGTGTAAACAAACATTGATTCTCCTGTCCTCTATTGAGAGCAGTCAGATTTTTATGGGGTGAAGTAGTCTCTCAAAGCAATTTAAAAATAAACAAGCCTGGCTACTGCAGGTCAAACTCCACTCCTACTCCGACAAAAGATGATTACTGCAACTTTGTATTGTAATAAATAAATTCATAGATATATAAGAATTGTCAGTTTAGCTCAGTTGGTAAGAGACGCCTAGCAATCACTTGGTCGTGATTTCAAATCATGGTAGGGAAATTTTAATTTTATATATCGGTTTGGTATAACATGACATGATAGACAAACAATTAAGATTTTACTCCGCGGAATTAGGTGCGGATTGTTCTTATTTTTTAAAAAGCCAACAACATCATCTTTTTTCATCACTGCATGTTTACATGGCATAAAAAACCAACATCTTTTTGCAGCATGCCGTGTTGGGGGTGATCAATTAAAAAATTGGAAAATTAATAAATTACTCCTTTCGACTATTGTTGGGCTGTGATCGCTAAAAAAAGGTCTGAATTTTCAAAAAACAAGCAGGCACAAACTAGTGACCAATTTAGCATAAACTTACATTGCATATTGAATCCCCTCCACTAAAAATCTATTTTGGAGGGGAATTTTAAAAAACAAAACGTTTCCCCTGCTCATTGCAAAATTTCAAGTTATTACTATGAACGGTAAGGGCTGGGTGAAGTCTGGATACATAGGTACATATAAATGTCAGAACACATAAATAACCTAAACCCAGCAACAGTGTTTAAACAGCTCTGTTGTGGGTAGCAGTGATTAAAAGGAGAAAGAAATTGTTAGTAAGTAAAAGAAGAGAATAAACAGATATTAATTCAGATAAAAAGGAACAATTCACTTGTGTCTGTCGCGTGTCTATTTTGGAAGGGTGGGCAATGGGCTAGAAGCGATTAAATTTTGGGACGGATCCAGGAGTTTGTTTTTGATTGAGAGATATTTTTTATTATTCTGAATGAAGAGGTTAAAAACTAAATCTATATTTCAAGGGAAGTAACTCAATATCTGTACATATTGCAAGAATCACATTCTCTCTCCTGTTTTATAACATTTTATTTTCATTCAGTTTTTAGTTAGTGTGGAAGTACCAGTGGCCAATCGGTTAGCAGAGCAGAAAATGGACTGAGAGAGCTGAGTTCAAATTCCGACTGAGACTGGCACTAATTCCCTTGTGAAAGGCATGAATTGGTCTACTTGAAAAACTAGCCGAGACGGAGAAACTTGTGATATGTGAAGTCCGGGCAGGGACGGCTGATGCCATAGTCAGCATAAGGGCACTATCTATATTATATATTTTATTTAGTGTATGGCGTTGACAGTGGTATACGCTCTCTGAGTTCTTTTTAATTACTAGGTTTGGTTTTACAAGACAGACTACCAGAGAGAACTTAGTCCTTCATTTTGATGCCAGACTCTTTCTTACAAGCATATCTCTAATACTATGCAAAAGTCAGTATTTTTGTTTGGTTTGGTTGGTTTAGCGGCATGTCAACCTTTTAGTAGGTCATTTAATGCCAGAAATGGTGTTAGTTGTGGATATTGTTAGTTAGTTGTACCGATTGAATTAGTTTGTGTGGTTTGATTTTGTTGAATAGATCATTCCGGTTGTTTGCTTGGTAGTGTTTTGTTCAAATTGTCTATGCAGTTTAGTAATACATGTTTTACTGTGAATTGTTCTTCACATGCTGTACATATTGGTGGTTCTTCATTTTTCAGAAGATAGTTGTGTGAGATTTGGGTATGGCCTATGCAGAGTCTTAGGTCCATTCGTATGGCCTGTATGTGTCATACATACATAGCCAGTCAGACCAACTTAAAAACTGAAGAAACCTATGTTGATGTTGAAAATTCTTTTTTTTTGGTGTGTACTGCTGTATTGCTTGGTTTGGTTTACTGGGTCAGCATGTCAACCTTTTATAGGTCATTTAATGCCGGAACTGGTCTTAGTTGGGGATATTGTTAAGTAGTTCAATTACTAGTTGTAAAAGGTTCTTTTTTTAAATAGAGTCTTGCGACTTTGGTGAGAGGTTCTTCCCTTTCAGTGCGGGATGGGGGGATTGAATAAGGTTTGGTCAGGTTCCTTCCTTTGACCTGTCTGACTTGGGGGGACCTACCAGGAATTGAATTCCTGCCAGTCATTCCGGGTCATTGGAGCGAGCAAACCATGCCACCACATCTAGGTACTTATCCATGGAGTGGGGTATTTTTGCGTGTGTGACGCATGTATGTAGTGAGCATCATGGCCAAACTAAAAGTCCCAGAGGTCCAATTTTTTGCATGGCTATTGACCTAACCCCGGGATAAAACATTGGCTATTTTGTTCTTTGATAATTCCAACACTATAGAGTTTTTAGTGAAAGGTCCGATTCACAATGCGAGATTAATGCTAAACTGAACACATATTTTATGTCCAGTAGATTTGTGATGTAGTAAGCATCTGTAAGTGTAGCAAAATATTTGTATAGAATAGAGAACGTTTTTATGATCGGGAGAGAGAAATAGAATGTTTATATGTGCTTTTTTTCTCTTTATTACTTTATTACAAAAACAGAAATCATTGTAAAAATTAATTTAATGTCATGTAAATAAACATAGCTTTTTTTCCTTCTAAGGATCTAAACCGAGAGGGAAATTTTTCCCTTTTAGGAGTCAAAATTTCTGGGGATGTTTTTTACCCTTTATGGGGTCAAATTCAAGGGGAACTTTGTTTTTCCCTTTTATGAAATCTCTATAAAATATAGATATTATTTATATATATATTATTTTTCCCCCGGGCAATGCTGGGTAACCCTGCTAGTTGATAATTAACATCTTCTTGCTCAAGTCTCAAATTACATGCACAATTCAATACTTTACTAATGACCTATTATTAAACTAATGAAAATTATTTTACTATCAACTATGAGCGTCCCCTGCTACTTTCCCAGGGGGCAGCAAAAACATATTTCTAGGGGAGTGTAAAAGGATATATGCAACCCTGTTACACAATAGACATTCCACCAGTGGAAAAAGGTGCTGCACTTACCACCATTTGTAGTGTAAGCAAGTACAACCCTCTGTATAATCCAGATGTCAGATGATGCACTTGACAGACGCATAACCTGACCCCGGGGTGACACAATGGAGTGAGCACCAGCAAATAATACAATATTTTTATATGGGAACATTAAGTTGGGGTCAGATAAAACAATTGTACTGCACCATTATTAATCACTGCTACACACAACACTGATTGCTGGGTTTAGGTTATTCATGTGTTCTCACATTTATATGTATCTATGTATCCAGACTTCGCCTAGCCCATTCATAGCAGAAACTTGAAATTGAGTGCGCACGCGCAATGGCGCACACACACCCCCAACAAGTAGGAAAATGTTTTTGTTTTTTGAAAATTCCCCCCCTCCACTAAATAGGTTTTATGGGGGTGGGTTCAATAAGCAATGTAAGTTTATGCTAAATTGGTCACTAGTTTGTGCCCGCTTGTTTTTTTTAACCTTTTTTAGTGATCACAGCCCAACAAAAGGCGAGAGAAGTAACTTATTTATTGACTTTTTCAACTTTTTAACAGCATATATGGGTGGCGGTGATTCATGATTTCCCTTGGAATGCTAGTTATCCTTTATTGACTATAAGGTTCCAACTTTCAAACTCTCTCAGTGGACACCCATGTTATCAACTTACATGGTCAAGGTCAACATTGGTCAAAATGTTGGATTTTTGGTAATAAGAGAACATTTCTGAAAGATGAAGTCCAATAGAGAGCCTAACAATCATTGACACTTGATTAGATAATAGGAAACTGAATACTTCTGTAGATCAACATTTTAAGCCATACTTAGCTGAAGTGTCATACTTATTATTAGTAACTCATGAAGAAAGGGGAAGGTCAATACACTAAGTATTGAGAGTAAAGATATAATAGTCTATAAATTAATATAATATTATTATTATGGGGTCCCCACGACAAATTTGTTTCACACTTATTAGTAAATCTTCAGGTGGGAAATGATTCTAACAATTTAATATACCCTGATTTTTTTCTGTTAATTTCTTACACCAATGTTCTTAAATTTGAATTTCAAAATTTTGCATACGGTTGGTTGTTGTTCCCACCTGAAGATTCACTAAGTGTGAAACAAATTTGTTGTGGGGACCCCATAATAATAATATTATATTATACAAGCTCTATTTTAATTAATATTGAGCACTATTATTATAAATACCACATCATAATAATAATTTATTATTATTATCATCATCATCACGGTGAGAATAGTCTATAAATTATATATTTTTATGCATGAATACAAAAAAAAAAGAAATCTAGCTTGGAAACAAACTTCCTTTCTTTCTCTCACATACTATGTATATATGCTAAACAGATCACTTTAACATCCTGCCTTCTAGGGTGGTCATTTGAACATCCTCCCACCCAGGGTGACCATTTGAACACCATCCCTCCTAAGGTGACCATCTGAACATCCTCCCTCCCTTGTAGGATGACCATTTGATCCTTCCCCCCCCCCTCCCAGGGTGGCCATTTGAACACCCTCTCTCGTAGGATAACCATTTGAACATTCTTCCCCCAAGTTTTGGTAAGTAAACATTTCCCCCTGTAAAGTAGTCTAAGGAAGAGAAATGCTTTATTTTATTGACAAAGTTAAAGATATTGTCCACGCACATATGAATTTGTTATCCCTCCTTAGTTTAGAAAATTAAACATCCCCCACTAAACCAGTCTAGGGGGAGGATGTTAAACTAATCCTGCTGAACTGAAGTGGGACAAACATTGAATAAGTGAAAAAATTGCTTTCAAAACATTAAATAATAATGAGTATCAAATCTGCATAATTTGCCTTAAATGAAGGCCTGTAGGCCAGAGGTCGCAAACCTGTGTCACGTGAAAACATTTTATTGGCACTCGGTAGATATCATTTTTTGTTAGTGATTTTTTAAAAACAAAATCGGCAACCTTTAATTTATCATCTGTCACTTCAGTTATTGATTGTCTCTAAACAGACTTCTTTGGGAAAGCCTTCAAGCATTCTGTTCTCTTTCTCCATGAAATAATTTGTAAAATACAAATATAATAAAAATGATAATCTGCTGCTCAAAAATCCCCATGGTCAAGCTAGGGGATTTTTAGAAGATTATCGCCAATGTGAGCCCTCTCTCTCAAAAAGGTTTTCCACCCCTGCTGTAGGCTGTGTCAATATGTTAATATATCATATACAAAAGATAGATAACTCTGTTAGCTTTCTTTGTTAATGATCAGTAGTAGAACGCTCCCGTTTCGCGAGTCCCTTTTCTCTGATATTTTATTGTGTTCAAATCAGTTAGCGGTTCGCGTCTTAGCGTGTAGACATGTACGACCAAGTGTAAATAAAAATGGAATTGAAGGCCAAGAAGTGTATGCGTTTATATTGTGTTATATTGAACTTGACGGCGGACAAGTGGATCTATAGAGTCTAACAGACTGTAAAGCAAGTTTCCTCAGTGGAACTAATACTTTAACTTTTTATTGATAGAGTCACAGACTAATAATTATATGATGATCCAATGTATTGATATTCTTGTTCATAAACTAATGTTGTCCCAGGGACAGTAAAAATGTGTTCGGGATGAATTGATATCTTCCCCAGGACACCTCCAGGATGGAAGTGATTTTGAAAAGAATTTTCTAATTACTGTAGTGGATTGTTAATTTTAATCCCATGAATTTGGTGAGGATTGTTCTTGTCATTCTTGTTTTTGCTACAGTAGAAAAACAAAGTCAACTCCAGGTTTGAACTGGAGTTTGACAATTATTTATCTCAACAATTTAATGGTGTTTTTATTATGCTACTAACAACTATAGATGATAATAACAAAGTAAAGAAACATTTTGATTTTGGGACCGTTTATATTTCCTTCGGGATGGTTAAAATTGTTTTTCGGGACGGTGGTGAAAAAAGTTAGTCTGGAGCCCTGATTGGAACACTGCAATCATCATGCTACTATATAAAAAGGGGAACCCAATTGATCATCTCCATTCAGCAAACCAACACGAAGAGAAAACAGCAGAATACAAAATGCCACTCGCTGTATCATGTTGATTTCAAAAAGTCTTTTGAATCAGTGGAAATCCCCAAAGTCATCAATACAATCATACAACAAGGCGTAGACATATAAATTGTATATGTTGAAATTCTGCAACATATCTACGCCTAAGCAGTTCCCAAACTCTTCACAGCTTGCCTCGAAATGATCTTCCGAATCTTAGATTGGACAAATAAAGGAATCAGAATAGATGGCGAATACCTAAGTAATCTCAAATTCGCTGACGACATTGTCCTCTTTGCCAAAAACCTTCATGAACTCCAAATAATGTTAGATGAACTGAAGCAAGAAAGTAGGTCTTCATATGAACTTCAATAAAACCAATGTCATGTGCAACAAATATGTTGAGGACAACGAAACAACAATCAAAATCAAATCAATTTGATAAATTCAATACCTCAAAGAGTGAAAACTTTAAAATCTGCTACGGCTAAAGTCACCAAATTTTGCCCCGTTGTTGTAAATAAATATGAATAAATTGAACCTGCGACTACGTCTTTTGTTGCATTTTAAATCTGTTGATATCTATCATTATAATCCTTTACAGTTATATTTCCCTTGTACATCAGAGGAAGGCTGACAGGAAATACCTTGATTAGTGTGGTTAATTTGTCCCAAAATTTTCTATACTGTCCAAAATCTTTTTACATGTGTTTTTTTACAGCTTTAGCTACATTAATTTGTACAGCAATACCTTAACCGTACTACATCAAACCCCATACTAATCAAGGTATTCCTGTATATCTTGTCTAAAGGTAATCTGGAACCGTGCTAGATAAAGGCATTCAACTTGTTGAGGTCGAGTGGTTGTCCTTTCATTACGACTATGAACATGTGGAACAAACAAAAGTACAGGTATACCTCACTTTTCGAAAGTTCACTTTACAACATTTGTGTTTTTACAAAAAGTGAAAATAGCATTCAGAGTTTGTTTTGCAGCAAGTCATTATAGAAGCAGCACGCACCCTCTTTCTCTTACATTCTAGTCTCCCATACCTTCCAACATCTCAACCTAACATACTATCATCACGATTTTGGGGGTATGGGAATTTCTTTCTCATAAATTAATGGTAATTGCTTCTTTGCCTTAGGCCATTACCGCTTACAAAAAGGGAAAGCAGTACTTTTGGATACCGGGAGGGGGAATCTGTATTTTGATCTACATCCAAATACGTTTTAATAGTAGATTGAAGAAAAGCATTCATCCTTGGACTGCTCCCAGAACAAGTTTGAATATGCCTAAAGAACAATGTAATCATCCACTGTTTGATATTTTATCAAAATAAAAAAACAGGATAAACATCGTTTTAGTGATAATAGGCTTGGGCTAAAGATTACAAAACTCTTAAAAGTTATCAAACTTAAGATAAGTAACAATTTCATTTACATATAAATATTCATTGCATAGCAGGGTTAGAATGGACATGTTTTTTCACAATTTTTAGGTCAGACTTACCTGTTTATCTAGGGGCTTGTACTTTGCATAAGAATTGGGTTTTTGGTAGCAAATGCATAAGTTTTTAATAAGAAAAATGATGAATAGAAAAACAGGTCAGATTTTTAAAAAGATAAAATATTATATGATTTGGT
>VCCN01004231.1:2035940-2050091 GCA_006491835.1 Architeuthis dux | reverse complement strand
TGAACAGGCGGCGCTGGACCCTTACTTCATCCTTACAGAGCCATTCTAAAAGTGCTATTAGTATTAGCTATATAGCAGGGCAGTGTTGCCAATTCAGCACATATCTTGTTTTGGCAATGCAAAAAAGCGCTATATTAGCGTGTTTACACTTAAATATTTAGGCCATTTTTGGGTTATTTTTAACCATCTTTGGCTTTAAAAAAAAACATTTTTGACAGTCAAACTAGCACAAATATATTTTGAGTTGGCAACACCGTAGCAGGGTGTGATAAAGTAATTTTGTGTCTCATAACGCAGAGCTCTGACCAGATGTGCCTCCCAAATGCTTATGCAAAAATTTTGTTTAGTGGCACAAATTTTCGCATTTTTTTAACTGAAATTTGGATCAATCAACCAATGAGACTTTTTGCATTCAATGTTTATTCATCATTGAAAGATAGTTTAGATCTCCCATTCTTTATCCTTCTTATAGCTTTGCTGTCTTCTGTGTGCCTTCTTATGTCCTCGCTGGATCACAGTTTTCTATACTTTGCACTTGTACAATGGAGCAGTAACTTTGTCGTTCTCTCAATCAAAGACAGTAATCTTTGATTTAGATCTCTGCATTCCCTTATCACCCATTGTTTTGATCATTTGTGCCTCCCTATGAGCAGGTGTGCGGCGTTACTGTAATACCATGCTTTTCCGCACCTTGTTATAGGTCCATAGTTAACAGACTGAAATAATGTTCAAATTAACAGGCAGAATCATAAAATACACACTTCAAGGATTAAGAGAAAACAGGTGTCGAAAAAATCTAGTGGATTATTATTTCGACAAAATGTACAAAAATGAAAAGCATTTCAAGTGTGTAAGCGAAATCCAATTTAAAAAAAAAAAAGGTATGGTAGACAATGAAGTACGTATATTTTTGAGTGAAAAAGATAAACAAGATTTCCTAAAAGAAAATTATTTTACTTAATTTTCCCGTTTTTTAATCCCAAAGTAAGAGTTCCGTTCCAGCAGTTCCTGGATATTATTCTAAAAAAGGTAAACGCAATTAGTATCTCCAGGGATATATCTGTAAAATGTGTAAAAATCAATGAAAGAAAGCATCATTATATAAAATAGATAAATCATCAAACTAATAAAAGGTGGGGTAGGAATCATATGAAAAAAAATTTCTTTTTTAAATTTGCCCTTTAATAAATAAGTATCGAAAATTTTATTAAAATCGAATAATATGCTGGTTTTTGCCAGATTTGAAAAATTTCTCACATGTCAATTTCACACTGAAATTTTCGTCCATACCTACGTTTAGACTAATAATTTTGAAGTTTTATTATAAATTATGCCCAATTGACTGCAGAAGGTTAAAGAAATATAATTATTTTACAACTGCCTGAATATTTCAATATAATACACGAATATCAATAACATCATCTCTAGTAGAATTCAAAATTTAACATTCATGCCACAAATATGCATATGCAATAAACCAAATTAATGATGACAAGAATAGCACATCACTAAACTGAAAAACAGCTAATACAAAACACCTTGTATAAAAAAGTAAAAGATTTATTATCTACATGCATTCATATCAGTACAGAGAATGCTTGATTATCCAAACAAGATGGCAGGGAGTATTTTGTTCGGATAACTGATCTGATCATAAAAAAGGATGCCATACTGAACACAGTTACAGGATCTTGAAATCTTGTTTGGATAATCTGAAATTTAGATAAAAAGGGTTTCTCTGTAATTATTAAACCATAAGAATCCACTGTGACACCGGTGTCACATACAATTTAATTGATCTGGATAGTCTCTTATGAAATATTATATTTTATCCTTGATTTTAACTCATGAAGTATGCTAAGTAACATCTACTGAATATCCGGTGCAGTCATGTGACTATGTGTCAATTTGCTGACCCAGAATCCCATATAATGTTCCTTCAAGTAGAAATGGGTCTGGGTTCTTGTAGGTTTTAATCATTGCTACCCACAACATGCGTTTATTGCTGGGTTTAGGTTATTCATGTTTTCTCGCATTTATATATCCGGACATCGCTCAGCCCTAACTGTTCATAGTAGAAACTTGAAATTTTGCGCGCGCTTACGCACGCACCCCTCAATGAGTAGGGAAAAGGCTTTTTTTTTTTTTTTTAAATTCCCCCCCATAATAGGTTTTTAGAGGGGAGGGGTTCAATATGCAATGTAAGTTTATGCTAAATTGGGCACTAGTTTGTGCCGATTGTTTTTTGAAAATTCAGACCATTTTTAGTGATCACAGCCCAACAATAGGTGGGAGAAGTAACTTATTCATTGATCACTCCTTTTTTCCCCCCGAACTTTTTTATTTTATGGACATTTTGCATCCCAAAAAAAAATCCCATTCTTTTATGTAATCTAATAAAAGTGTCAGTCCCATCTATTGAGCAATAATTTATAGGTTTGGCTTAGGATGAAAGGTTTTCTTCTCTTGGTTGCAAATCACATTAACCTGGCATTTATTACTGAAATTCAATAGATTGTAACCACTCCTCAGCCAAGGCCATAAATACACTCAATAGTAGGTGTGTTATCATTTACAAATTTTATTCAATATCCAACATTCACTCCTTATGTATTACCAAAGGACACCTTTAACCCCTTAGGTACTAACGGTACTTTTAAGTACCACATGTTTGTTGATTAAATTGGGACCTTTGTGTTTAAGTACCACGTTTGTCGATTAAATTGGGACCTTTGTGTCCCTGGCGGTACTTGTAAGTCCAATTATTTTATTTTTTTAAAATTTACCTAAATCAGTGTTTTTCCTAGCTACATGTCATGCCCCCACCCCCCGGAGTTTAAATATACTCAACACATATTTTTAGAGAAACATCAACATTCAGTTCAAAGGTTTTATTAAGGAAAATGTTATAGTAAGTATATCGATAAATTTCTTAGCAGATACTACTAAACAACAGCGATTTGTAAATCAGAATCGTAGATGTTTATGGAATATCCACAACACCCCCTCTAGAAGCTCAAACACCCCCTTAAAAGGTCCTTAGTCGCCTCAGTGTCCCCTTGAAACAAAGCAGACCCCCCCCCCCAGAGTCTCTAGCGCCCACGTTGAGAACCACAGACCGAAATGATTCTTTATCATTCAATGTTAGTTGTCTTTATAGGGCCTTCAAGTATAAATAAGAAAATTTAATTACAAATTTTTTTTAACATATCAGGATGGAAATTGTGTCAGACTGAGTTGTGCTGTAATCTTTTACCAAGTTAAAATCTTGATTTTCACTCAAAGTACAGAGAAACCTTTGTTATCCGAACATCAATTATCCAAATTTCAGATTATCCGAACAAGATTTCAAGGTCCCGTAATTGTGTTCAGTATGGCTCCCTTTTTTATGATTGGATCGGTTATCCAAACAAAATACTCCCTGCCCATCTTGTTCGGATAATCGAGATTTCTCTGTATTCTAAAAATGTTTTACTTTGAAAATGACCTATGAGCATTTCCAAGAGATGTTTCATTGGATGTTAAAAATTGACAGATAGCAACATCAACAATAGAGAAGATGACAGTGTTGAAATATGATAATATCTATAGTTTTGAGAAGGGTCATTAACATTCAAATAGTTCTTCAGATGATTGAACTTGTTCTCGTTTGTGTTGTTCACACAATGTTTCAGCTGATCCATTCTTCTGGTATTGTTAACAATGGCCGAACACATCTGGAGAGAGAAAGGCGACCATCTTCCTCTCTGGGAGGATGTCCAGATTATTGACAGAGAACGCTGTTGGAAAAATCAAAGAAGCAGCTTATATCAATGTCAACTAAATGCATTAGTCAGACAAGCGCAGAGATCAACCTGATATGGCTTCCAGTGCTCAACAGTTCCAAACCTGACAAGACAAAGAAACACCAGAATCCTATGTTATAAGGGTTACCCCCTTTGAAATTAAAAACTTCTGTTTACCCCATCACACTCAGATATAACATCTGAAGAAGGTTGAAGAATGGATCCGCTGAAACATTGTGTTAACACAAACAATAAGAAGGAGTTCAATCATCCGAAGAACTATTTGTATGTTAATATCTGTTTAGAAATATCAGCTTCCTTTCTTAAAACAGTAATGATAACATATTGGTGATAATATATAACAAAGAGATAATTCATTTGGAAATCTTAGAAGCTTTTTATTTTAGCAAGTATTTGCCCAAATCAGAATTTCTTTATATTGTGAGGTTTACATTTTCAGTTGGATGATCACAACAATAACCACTATAGGTAGAGTTCAAGGTCTATAGTTCAATTGTTGATGGTCAGTAACAACATATAGACAGTATAATTTATCTGCATTGTAGATACACAGGGTGATTGATTGATTTGTTTGTTTAATGGCACATCGACCCTTGGTGGGTCATTTGGTGACGAATTCGGTTTCTTTTTGAATACACAATTTATGTAGAAGAATTATTGTGGACAAATTAATGTAGGCACATTTTTGTAGACAGTTTGTTGTAGACAGTTTGTTGTCAAGGTATGTATATCGAATCTGTTTTTATATTTTTGAGTATAGTTTCAAAAGGTTATTTTTTTTTAACTAGAGACTTGCAACTTTGGTCAAAGGTTATTGTTTTTTTGTTTTTTTTAATTAGTGTCTTGCGACTTTACCCCATACACAGGGTGAGCCATAAAGATTTAACCATCATTTAATTATATCTCATAAACTTAGGTTTTGACCTGGGAGTTTGAAATTTTTCACATAGAAAGAACAGACATTTGAGATGCTATATTTACAGTTTCATTAGTCTATTCAAAACAGATATCAAGCATGGCATCGAAGTGTGTATGCAACCAAATCGTCGCCTTGAAAAAAGGCTGGATTGAACAACAATAAAGAGAGGGAAGAAAATGTTGGAGGAAATTCAGAGAGCCACTGACAAAAACTTGATCTGGTCTGATGAGAAGATTTTCAATGTGCAGGCTGTGACGATTTCCCAAAATGATAGGGTTTATGCAGCTGATGCTGGAGACCTTCCTGTAGCCCATTTTCATTGACAGAAGCCTGCTGGGGTGATGGAGTTGCATCAAATGGGACAAAGTCTCCTTTGTTCTTCATTGAAGAGGATGTGAAGGTGAATAGCCAAGTTTATCTTCAAATAATTGAAGAAAAGGTGTTACCGTGGGTCACTGGAGCCTTTGGAGAGTGTTATGTCTTCAACCAAGATGATGCACCTGCTTACACCTCAAATATCACCCAGGCGTGGTGCAAAGAGCATTTCAGCAGATTCTGGGACAAGGACATCCGGCTTCCTTCAAGCCCGGACATCAATCCCATGGATTTCACTGTCAGGTCCATTTTTGGAGAGTGTTATTTAAAAGATCTTCTGCAGCAGTGTTTCAGCGCCAAAGAAAGCTCATGGCAAACCTTGGTCCAATTTAGACAAAAACAATCTGGTCTTCATTCATGTCAGTTACCTCTCGACTAAAGGCCATAATCAAGGCTCCCATAATTTGAAATAGCCGTCAATTTACATAAACAAAAACACAGAATAGAATATATTAAAAATACAGGTGGTAAATATTTTTTCCTCATTTCACTATATTTAATTATTCATCCTTGTTATAATATTTTATATAATTTTCCTTTGTTCTTCATTGAAGAGGATGTGAAGGTGAATAGCCAAGTTTATCTTCAAATAATTGAAGAAAAGGTGTTACCTTGGGTCACTGGAGATGGTGCACTTGCTCACACCTCAAATATCACCCAGGCGTGGTGCAAAGAGCATTTCAGCGGTTTCTGGGACAAGAACATTGTGTCAGTTACCTCTCGACTAAAGGCCATAATCAAGGCTAAAGGTGGTCATATCGAAAAATAACTGTATGGACTTAGTATAAACAGTGGAATATATGTCCTTTGTACTATACACATGCCACTATTCAATTTTGAATAAATTGGAAAAACTGATTGATAAATCTTTATGGTGCACCCTGTATAGAATTTTAAAACTAACTTGTTGACCTTTCTCAACAAGAGGTCAGTATAGAGAGAATTTCTAACTGGAAATGAAAAATGCACAAAAACAAAAATTAAATAACATTACTAGAGAAAATAAACAAAAGCTTGCTATAAAAAGTTTAAAAAATGATATATAAAACACTAAACAACAAACATGAATTAACTTATTATATATTTTGATTCTATTTCATTTTAAATACCATCGAGATAGTCATTTTCACCTTTAAAAACAAAATGCAGCCTGGTTTGAAATATTGGCGGCCAACTTGCCCAAGTCCGGACCGACTTGTCCAGTTACCAAAATCACCATACAATGGGGAAATTTTCAAATGGCAAGTAATTCTATTTTGTTTCAGAGATTCTATTACAAAGACTACTTAAAACAAAAAATAGAAAAAAAATATGCTTAAAATAAAAAGATGTGGTTTGAATGGAATTTTTCAGGATAGGTACTAAACTTACTTTTTAGAAATAAATACCATTGGTTGTATGTATGAAATTACATCTTGGGGAAGAAAAAAGTTCACATGAGGATAACATTTAATATACTTTACACTTATTTTGGCAGCATGCCGTGTTGGAGGTGATCAATTAAAAACTGTAAAAAGAGGTGATCAATGAATAAGTTAATTCTCTCACCTTTTGTGATCACTAAAAAAAAATCTGAATTAAAAAAAAACAAAAACCCCAAAAACCAAGTGTGAAAGCCAGACACAAACTAAGGGACTAATTTAGCATAAACTTACAATGGAAATATTGAGGGGGGGGTACTTTCTAGACATAATAAGGAGTAAATGCTTAAATTGTCAGCCTTCTAGCTCCTTTAGTGTGGCCTGTATCACTGAGAAACTTATTGACAGATGAAACCTTCACACATTCTAATGGGTGTTTCCTTTCAGAAAACAGTATAATACATTACTGTGAATTCATTCTACATTATGTGCATATACAAGTTACGAATATACTGAACACAGTGGCTCAAAGGTCGAGTGCATGCCTCTGGTTTGGTACAGAGATCTACCTTAAGATCGCCCACATGATAGATCACCCATGGGCGGTTATTTTAGGTGGGCGTTTATTTGGGGGTCAAGTTTTTCTAGATGAAAATTTGAAAGCATCTATTGTTTAGTGCACTTTAGTATAAAAAAAACTGGACAACTTGAATATGCATATAATAATTAAGACATCAAGTCCGAAATATCTGTCAATTCGTTGTATAAACAAAAAGTTACTTCAAAGAAATTAATTTGCTTGATACTTCTTCACTATTGCTGAATGAGTTTGAAAACAAACAAGTTATATTATTTATTACAAAAATTAAATTATGTTTTGTGTTTGCAGGTACTAAATACAGTCTATATAATATATAGACTGTATTTAGTATTTGTGGATCAATAAAAAAAAATTTTTTTAAAAAACATTCATAATATTCGCTCTACTGCTGGTATCGAGCATTCTCCAAAAATAAAGGTCTACTGAAATTATTATGTGCCACTGTGTCACATTTTGATGACGTAGCAACTTCTTAAAAAGAAAACACTGTCCAAAGAAGTACCAAATACAATTAAAACGAGATGCTGATTGATAGTGAATAGAGTCGTAACTTTTATTATGCTTAATTTAGCAGTTGTGATGGCCTTTGAATAATGGCCCTGGGCTATTATTTGGTCTATTTTTTCCACCCAAATTTGGCTGTTTTTTCGTTTTACTGCTCTTGGGTGATCTTACAGTAGATCCCAGTAGGCCCTGGTTCAATCCACTGCCGAGTCATACCAAAGATTTTAAAAAAAATGGTACTCAATGCCTCCCCGTTAAGCACTCAGCACTAGGATTGAGGAACCTCTCCCTGAGGCTAAGGGGTTACAGCCAAATAACATTGGATACACTAGTTTTCATAAGATCACCGAAGTTAAGCAACATCAAGCCTGGTCAGTACCTAGATAGGTGACCATTGGCGAATACCTGGTGCCGTAAGCAGAATGAAGCTTCGACAGGCTTGGCAAGCCAGAAGTGGGTCTTACTAATAATTACCCGTGTATACCTGACTATGCAACATCTTCAATGAGGGTATAAGCAGAGAACAATGAAATATACAAATTAATAATGCATGAAAAAAATTTTTTTTAATTTCTCACATTTGCAGATCAATCAAAATGTACAAGTTTACATGGTACAAAACATTTCACAAATACTGTAAGTACAGGAATACCTTGGATAGTGCAGTTTTGATTAGTGCAGGTTTTGATGTAGTACGGTTAAGCTATTGCTGTACAAATTATTGTAACTAAATACAAGCTGAAAAAATTATTATAAAGGCCTTGAACAGTATGGAAAATTTTGGAACGAATTAACTGAACTAATCAAGGTATACCTGTATGTGTGAAAATGTTTATTTTAAAATTCTCATTGCATTTCAACATCTGCAAGCAAGAGTAAACAAAAGATTAACTTCTATTTGATTACATGTATTTTCAGCCATCAGGATTTCAAATTCACTATATCTGTTACACTACTGGTTCATTAGATTTCAACCAGTAAATTCTGTGATCATCTCAGGATATGCTCATCAAAACATACTTCCACGGTCTCGGGATTCAGTACTTGGCACATAAAGACACCACCAGAAAACCCAAAATAAATTTCCATTTACATAAATATTTTTCAGACACCAATTCTGAATTAGAAATCCATCTTTAGGATATCATTTGTAAATTGTCTATTCAGTTCAAAACCAAGAGAACTAAGAAATTATGTTCAAAAAGCATTTTACAAAACATTATTTTGAAAATACTGATATCATGTTGTAGCTTCTGAATTTTTATTATTCACGCTACCAAATGTTTAGGTTATTCATGTGTTCACACATTTATATGTATCTATGTATCAGGACTTCACCCAACCCTAACAGTTCATAGTAGAAACTGGAAATTTTGTACACACTCCACTCAATAAGTAGGGAAAATGCTTTTTTGTTGTTTTTTGAAAATTCCCCACCAAAATAGGGTTTTAGTGGGGGGTTCAATTTTCAATGTAAGTTTATGCTAAATTAGTCACTAGATTGTGCCCGCTTGTTTTTTTTTGAAAATTCAGACATTTTTTAGTGATCACAGCCCAACTTTTTAATTAATCACCCCCAACACAACATATATGGGTGGTGATGATTTATAATTTCCCTTAGAATGCTAGGTTATTTTTTAAATTTATATTTTCATTTAATGCCATCACTATACAATTTGTCAGATTCCAGAAAAATTATTTTTTAAGCCTTTAGGAGGGTGGTTGTATTTTCATTGTAACTACAAAAAACTGGACTGTTACTTTCCGTCCATCATACGGAAGTACACCTTCGAAGTATTAGGTTATTTCCAGTAGTTCATTTCTTAGTTGGAAAAAAAAAAAAAAAAAAAAAAAATACTGGGCAATCCTTCGTATCGTGAACACAAAAGTTTTAACCACTGTCAAAATCGACTACGAATGCACAAAAAATATTCAGTTACACTGGGTGATATTCAAAGCAATAACAATACAATTTATATATTAACTTGTTTTTCTTTCGTGAATTTTTCACACTTAAAAACGGCACACAAATGAGTGAGTGTGTTACAATTCATTATTAAAATAATTAGTCATTTGTACAGTTTCAGTGAAGTCACTTTGTTTTTGCGCCTTTTGTACATCCATAGTCAATTTCGACAATGGTTAAAAATGAAGGATTGCCAAATATCGTTTAGGGGTGGAAGAATTTTTTTTAATGAATTTTATATTATCAGAATCTCAAAAGCCAAACTTCCGCTTTCAACCATTTCAATAAAGGTCACACGAAAAGCTGTGTGGACTACGATGACCTGTCCAGAGGTATTGCGGGTCGGCGCAGGTCTGCCCATGAATGTGAGCGAATCTACACAACCTGCCAGTTAATACACTCAAACCATTTTTGGTTCATGCTACCCCCTCCCACCTGGTTGTGTTGTGTAAGAAGGCATATTAAAGAACATGTTTTATTTGTGTGTTGTCAAATGTGCAGTTATTTCTTCCCCAGGCAATGCCGGGATTCCCTGCAAGTATAAACGAAATCCACAATACCTTTTTAAGCCTTCCAATCCAGGTTTCACAAACAATAATTGTCATCTAAACAAACTTTTGTAAGAAATCACTGTTACTGAATGGTCACCGTACTTGGAGAAAGATAAAAATCTTTTAGAAAAAGTCCAGAGACGAGCAACTAAGTTAGTACCGGAATTAAGGAGTTATGAGGATAGGCTAAAAGTGTTAGGATTAACATCGTTAGAAACTAGTAGTGATCGGGGAGACTTAATAGAAATGTTTAAGATTATGCATGGTTTAGAAGTAGTAAAGCCTGATGTATTTTTTACTAGAAGCTACAAGGGATTGAGAGGCCACACATATAAGGTAGAAGCAAATAGAAGTAGATTGAATATCAGAAAATTCTTTTTTAGCAATAGAGTGGTGGAACTTTGGAATAGATTACCGGAATATGTAGTGCTATCAACAGATGTAAATGATTTTTAAAATAATCATGATGTTTATTACACCACCGTAAAGGTTTAAGGCCCTAGTCATTATGTAAATATGATTGTTATGATGTGTTATGATATACAAATTGTATATTTTTTTCACACTAAAATAAAATGCTGTCTCAAGTCAATATGGATTTTAAGAGAGGAAGCCAAATGCTCTCAGCTCCATTTTTTGCACAATGTTAGGGAAATCTTAGAAGTGTATGAAGTTTACTCAGCTCTTTATTGCCTGTGCAATCAATCAATTGTAATACATTGTTTACAAGCCTTCAGAAAAATTCTGAAACTAAGAAAATGGGACTTACAGAAACAAACATTGATCAGCATTTAACATTCATCTTTCTCAACACTTTTTGTCACAACCGGTGCTGCCCCAAGAAATAAAACATAAACGTAACATGTGTTAAATGGTGTCACTGTTTATTTAAATCCATAGCAATAGCATATGACACTTTTTGTCACAACCAGTGTTGCCCCAAGCGTGAATAGGCAGAATCAAATTTTGGGTCCCCAAAAACGTTATTGTGCCAAATTTTCTTTTTGATTAGTTAGAACTTACTCCAGTTTTTGGTGTCAAGTTGATGATCTTTAAATCTTGGACTTTTTACATAAGGCACTCGTAATGGACTTTTGATTATCTGCGGTTCAGTTAAAACGCAGTTGTCTTTCTTGGACCCCAACACCCGCGTTATATAGGAGGACTACTGTAATACTGCTGGGTTATCTGTACTTTTAGCATATTATATAGGTAATTTTCATGTATCTAAGGGAGGTAAGCTTCAAATTCTGCTTGAAATTATATTTAAATTAAATTATGGGCTAGGTTTAGGGTTATTCATTTGAATAAATTATTGATTTAAAATAATTACCTCCGGATGTTGGAGATAAAAATGGCCCAATGTAGGGAAGGTTATGCTTACCTACTATTGAACCTGTAGGAATAAGATGCTGAAGAAAATGTTGCCATTCTATAAGAAAGCTACAAATCAGATTCTAGTATAGGATAGGATTAATTTGCTTTTATAATGTAACAAGTAAAGAAGAAGTTAACAAAACTATATAAGCCATTTGTAACAACATTCCCTCTTAAAAAATAATGCAATAAAAAATAAATAAAACACATGCCTAGAAACAGAAATGAAGTTTTTCCAAAATAAAGTGTAAATATTTAACTCGTGTCATTTGTTTTCAAGTTAAATAACATTAGGTTTATGTTACTCAACTTAAGGGTATATTTTGGACATCTAGGAATTGATCCACATATTCAAAAACATCTAGAATTGGTTAAATTGTATATTAGCATCCCAAATTACTGTCATTTATTACCATCACAGCAATAAATTATCCGGTGTAAATTAAAAATCAAATTAACACTAACCCTAATGTCAATTATTTGGGACGCTAAACTTCACTAGATTCTAGATGTTTTTTGGATGTCCTATATTTTTTCCTGGCTTTTTAAAATGTTTATTGCTGTAAATTATTTTAATGGTATGTCTTTTATGTAATTTTTCTCTAGCTACAGTGGCCGCAAAATAAAACTAAACTAACAAAAGTGTGTTTGGGTTGGATTTGATTTCCTGCTGACTAAAAAGGTAGAAGAGAGTCATTGTACATCTGGCAGACACCCACACCTCTAGACTTTGCACCAAGGCAGAGTTGGAGTCAGTGCATCAAGAACTGTCCATCTGAGACAACATCCTGTTGATCACTCGATATGCAAGTTTTTTGCCATTTTTAGCTGCTTTTGGAGCTCTGCTTCTGTGTGCTGAGTGGGATGGCGTAAACTTACAAGAGAAATCTTATGCTTTGGCCCAGCTGGAAGAAGGAGTTTCTGTAATTCTTGTGGCACAAGATATTAGAGTTCAAATAGAGCAGTTTACAAAAGTGAAAAATTGGTACTGGGAAGAAAAAGACCTCTCCTACTACTGACAATTGAACAACCCTATCATCTCAGCTACTGCATTGAAGATAAAGTTCATTGATCTCCTGCAGAATGGCGCTGTGAGGACAATGCAACATCGTTTACAACAGCTTTCATCAGGCATTAAATCAGTTTTTACTTTCATCTTAAACTGCCTCACTTGAACTCTAACATCTTGCGCCACAAGAATCACAGAAATGCCTTCTTCCAGCAGGGTCATGGCATGGGATTTCTCTTCAGTTGTAAGCTTATACCAACCCATGGCAGCAGTCAGAAGCAGAGTTATAATGCTCCAAAAGCAGCTAAAATGGCCAAGGAATTTGCAGATCGAGTGGTGAGCTGCATGTCGTCTCAGATGGACAGTTCTTGATGCACTAACACCAACTCTGCATTGGCGCAAAGTCTAAAGGTGTGAGTGTCTGCCAGATGTACGATGGCTCCCTTCTACCTTTTTGATGTAAAGATTTCTTTTGCAGCATATCATCTCAGATGGACAGTTCTTGATGCATTGACACCAACTCTGCATTGGCGCAAAGTCTAGAAGTGTGAGTGTCTGCTAGATGTACGATGACTCCAGTTCTGCCCTTTTAGTTGATGGGAAATCAAGTCCAACCCAAATACACCTTTGCTTGTTTAGTTATATTTCGCGTTTTTGATGTCAAGATTTTTTTTGCAGTCATTGTATTATTATTACCAGTGGTTTTCATTCTCAAATTTCACAAACAAATACTAGGGAAGAAAAAAAATAAACATTTAAAATAATGTTTGTTTTTTAAATAAACTAAACTTAGTTTTTTTTTAATACTTTAAATTATTTCATTGAATAAATGTTCAACAAAAATGAAAAGGACTAGATTTTCGTATTGTTTATTGTCTATATATAAAAATAAAATATATAGATTATCTTTTACTTTTTGGTATCAGTTTCAGTTTAGACCATTTTTTAAAGAAACGAAAATTCAATTCCAAAAATTGGGATGAGTCGAATTTTTCATTTCAAATAAAGAACTTGCATTTTAATTCACAGTTACAAAGAAAGCGATTTGTTTATTGTTATGTTATTGTTTAATTTCAGGGTTAAAAGTACAATAAATAACCGTTGAACTGCATTAAATCAGTCTAAGTATTTTATTTTACTAAATTTATGAACTAATCACCTCTACTTCACCTACTGTTCAATGATTTGACTGCAACATAAACACAGCTGATAAGGGCGACTAGTACTACTACTATAGTCCAACCACAACTTCAATATTAAGACGAGATGCTACAATTCATCATCTTCTTATTCTTTTTTTTAAACTAATTTCCATAATTATTATTATAAATCTGATAATTAAACTGTGTTTTGTGTTAAAAATGTATCCATCCAGTAAACTAGAGATAAAAGACTAAAAAAAGATCTTCCAAGTGTTTTACTGTTTTTAAAACAGTAAAACACTTGGAAGATCTTTTTTGAGGGAAAATAGTGTTCTGTTATATTTATTTTTTTAAATTCGACTAGTTTTTACTTTCATCTTAATCTTTAGTTGTTTTTGTACAACTTTCAATTTTATACAACCAAATTTAATAAAAAATATACTCCATCCAATAATGATCAAAATTGTTCTGTTGTGTTAAAAAAACAACTTTTCCAACGTATGAAAAAATAAAATACTGATTAAACCAAAACCTAGTTAG
>VCCN01004231.1:1898769-1913359 GCA_006491835.1 Architeuthis dux | reverse complement strand
AGTGGCCACCTTTTTAGTATTTATTCCTGGTTGAAACTATTCATCATACTACAATTATATTCCTATAACTACTGCCATAAGTAAAAAAAATATTAAAACTAACTTTTGCTAATTTTATATTAGATTTCAAGCACTGAATGAAATATACTGTATTACTTTAGAAATTATTGGGGTGTATTTTTAAGTGAACAGATTCTATATCACATTAGTAAAATAAGATTTATGTCAGTATCACAAAGATCTGCAAAATTTCATGGCCACTGAATCCAGTTGACTTAGTGTGGCCAGTTAGCCAAATAATTGTGCATTTTGTGATAAAAGCATATAACTTGATACAGTTATAGTCAAAGGCATTCCAAGAAAATTTGGATATTGAGCCATCATGAATTTCCTATATGCCACCCATTGCAGACATTTTTAAAATGGCTGCCAACGACAACTGTTTTCAGATTATTAGTTGAATTTTCTACCATACATAGTTCTTGGGAATTGCCATTTGGATAATACATGCATCTACATCTACTATAAATTTTGTAGGTATGTAAGTCTTGTCAGTTTAGCACAGGTGGTAACACACCAGGTTAGACATCACCTGATCGCAAGTTCAAATCTCGGTAGGGGAATGGGGATTTTACATATTCGTTTACACCCTAAGTTTTGGTGAGGAGTGTGCTTGTTCTTGTTACATAGGAACGTAAAGTCAACACTGAATTTGTCCTGGAGTTTGACAATATTTTACTGTTATCTGTCTAATTTGAAATACCAGTAAGAAAAATGCATACCTGCACAATGTGTTGATATAATTGTAAAAACACTGAACAAGAATATTTTAACATGAAACAGATGAAATACAGTGGCACAAAATAGCTATTTTTAGTGGCATGTACCCACATGTAACTAAACTTTGTAAAATAAGATGGTTTAATTTTGCCACAGCATTAATATTCTTTTGTCTATTTTATGTTAAAATATTCTTGTCCAGTGTTTTTTAAGTTTTGACAATTATATTAACACATTCTTACTGGTCCTATTTTCTTTCAGATTTTATGATTTTTCTTTTTAGAAGTTGTTTATAACTTCTAGGTAAACAATTAGCTTGTAATTTAACTTATTCTGCTGATTTTTGCATACACAAAGCAGGGGAAAAAAATTACAGCAGTCAACAAAATCGACCAGATATTAATTTAAGAAATGAGCTCAACGTAGGCTATTTCCATTTATTTCTGGAAATTCTTTAGTGTAAGCAAAAACAAGTAGAAGAATTTAAAAATTTGCTAAAGCTTTGTATCTAGCATTTTTCAGAGCAATTTTTGTAACTTGGTGTAATACAAAAAGTTACTCAGAATAAAATTCTCAACAAGATGGTGTAGATTTTATTAAAATTAGTTGAGTTTTACAAAATTAAAATCATCGCTTTGTGTAAAAATCTGACTCAATCATATTAAGGGCACATCACTATCACGCATGTCCAATACAAAGAGGGGAAATGTTCTGATGAAGATACTTACGTATTTGCCACTTCTGCAGGAAGGTCGAGAATGTGTGATGGTATCTTTTTTCCAGTTAGGAACTGGGCAACTTCATTACTGAAGGTATTACAATTATGTTCAAATAAACTATACTTCTCAGGCCTAAAACCAGGAGAAAGAAAGAAAGAAAGAAAAAAGAGTTATTCTGAAATATAGCAAGATTTTAACAATACAAATATAATTTTCTCACAAATGGATTATTATCAGCAGGCATGTCTTTTGTATTGTTGACAACTAAGATCATCCATTAGCTCATGCCTCTATCTTCTCATTCTCTCCCTTATCCCTTCCAATCTTTGTTACCTGTCCATGATTTTATCTAAATCAGGGTCCTTCAAACCTTTTCGATTGCAATTTTATGCAATAACCCTATGACATATCCTGTACAAATGCATATTTGGAGGTTCATTATTATATATTTATTTTGGTTTTCGCCAATAAAAATAACAGGATATTTAATTTTTGTTACTAAGCTTTATTAACTTAGAAATCAAAGCAGTGTACTAAAACACATCAGCTTGATGTTAATGCTTTTCTCCAACTACCGTTATTTTCATCTTGTACAAATGCTTAACACATTCAGCGTCAAAGATTGTTAATTAACATTTTCTCTACTTTACCTGTTAAGCACCAAACAATGTTAATTATCATCCCCATTTTTGAAATCCACTCCTTGTCTTCATTTTGTCCTCTGCTCACTACTGTGACTAATACCTGCTTTTCAGTGATACTATTTAGTCTCTAGAGAATCCGCATTGTTCTATTCTTGGCCTACACTCTTTTGTGTTAATTTCTACACGTTGGCACTGAAGGTGTTATTTTTGCAAAAATCTAGAATTTTTTAAATAGAGTGAAAATGTGGGAAGTGGAGCAAATTTGGAGGCAAAGATATCTGATATTGATGACAGCATAATATAGGACTGGGTGGATCCAGCCTGTTGAGCTGACGGTTTTGCAAAATGAGGCAGGGGGGCTTTTAAGAGGATCTGTTTTGTAAATTATGTATCCAAGTTTGGCTAAAACTGTGTTTCAGGGCATATCAGCTACTGAAATTAAGATAAATAACATTTTCGGAAAAATTCTAAGGATCTTCCAGAAGACCCTGGCAGACCTGGATACAAATCATTTTATTTACTGTATTTATTCGTGTATAATATGCACTTTTTTCCCCCAGATTTTTAAACCTAAAAATTAAGGGTGCACAAGAACTGAATGTTACCCCCATTTTTCCCCCCAGTGTGTGACCATATTCAAACATAACCAAAAGTTAAGTTAGATCTATTGTCCAAGCTAACTGATGCGTAATAAACAGGCCTGTCACCAAGGGGGTGCCTGGCCCCTCCTGGAAATAACATCAACAATAATTTATATCATCGTATATGCTTTCATGGGAGCCAGGAGTTTTTTTTATTGTACACTTTGCTGGCCTCTCCATTCACACATTCATATTTTGGCACAAATATAATGCGGTCCCCTATGTCGACAGTATGAAATCAAATAATGGATAATTTTATATCCGACAGAATATGATAATTATAAAGATATTTATTTAATTGGGAACCTATATTTGCTTGGCGTCTGTGTGAATGACTGCTAAATATGCCTAATATGAATGTGTACGGTAAAAGATTATTGTATATTCATATCTTTTTTTCTCAATGATATTATAACAAAACAACGTTGAATGAAACAATGTTAATCGATGAGTTCCGGTATTCAATAAAAATGTGGATTTGATAATAAATGAGACTAAGGGAAAGCCAGTGCATATTATATATATTATATAAGAGTTATTTTTGCCAGGATTTCATTGTCCATAATTAGCTGTGCGCATTATATACGATTGAGTATTATACACAAATAAATAAGTTTTTTTCTTGTACTTCTGGTAAATGTTTATATTTCCCATCTCAACAGGTTTATTGATAAATTTTAGATTGAGAATTAGTACTTGAAAGTACAAGGGAAGAGTGGATACAGAATTAGGGTATGGGGGAAATAAAGGGCAAAGTAGGATGACTTAACCGTCAAAAATGCATTACTTTTGTACTAGATAGCACAGCATTATTTTATTTTATTTTTTTTATTAAATCAAGTATTGTAAACCATTTTTATTAATTTTTAACTACTATTTACATTCATCTTAATTTTTAGTTTGTTTAATCACAATTTAGTAAGGCCGGCACGGCAGTGTTATTATTTACTTTTGGTTTTAGTAAAAAAAAAAAAGCGATTAATTATTTTATTATTTAATTTTAATTTAGACAAAATATTGTAAACCATTTTTATTAATTTATAACTATTTACTTTCATCTTAACTTTTAGTTGTTTTTTAATTACAATTCAACTTGGTTTTAGTAAAAAAGATATTATTATTCATTAAACCATTTCACACATTGTGATTTTTTAAAAAACTACTAAAAATTAAGATGAGGGTTATATCAGTCAAAAATTAATAAAAAAAAGATATTATTATTCATTAAACCATTTCACACATCCTACTTTGCCAAATAAAGATTTTAAGAAAACGGTTTAAGTTACCTGAAACGATTATTAGACAACTCATACAAGTAATCCATGAAGATATCATAGGAAATATGCGTGTTGCCCAAATCTTTAATTTCATCTGGATGTCCAAGAATTGTGTGTGACTAAAAGACAAAAAGCAGAAACATTTCATTTTACTTGTTGCTTCTGAAACAAAAAAGGGCACAATACCATTTTCGAGAACACAAATTTGATTCATCTGAAAGATTCATTTTTTGGTCTTCACCAGTTGAGACGTAAAGTGTCACATGCTGGGTATTTGTCATATCAATCAGAGATACTGACCTCGGAACTTTGCAAAATGTGAATTTTTGAAGGTAATGACAAAGTTTCTTGGATAAAGGTTAAAAAGATTTGTGAATTTCCTAATATGAGGGAACAAACTAGACCAGTGGTTACCAACCTTTGAGAGTCATTCCCCACTTTTGTCAATAAGAATACTAGTATCACCCCCCTTCCATTTATTAAGTTGCAACAAAGAATAAGTTCAAATTGTAACTTTATTTTGCATGCTATGTATTTATTACTCAAAGAAAGCAAGCGAAAATAATTAGAACACATCATTTGAAATTCCAATTTATTATGAAAAAAATAAGAATTCTGCTATTGTAACTGATATACACATCAATGTGATCTCTGTTCTTGTTTATTTGCTACTAGTTCTTCGATTTGTGGGTCTATTAATGAGAGAGATCATCTTAAATCATTCTCTTGGAGCTTATTTTGACTTGATAGATAGAAGTACAGAAAACCCTAACTTTAGACTGGACTTTTATTTTTACTTAATAGTCATATTCCCTTATTCACCCCTTGGACTACCCAAATTTTCCCCCAACCCCACACTGGGAACCACTGAACTAGAGAATCAATGCAGTGGTTTATTTGGAAAATGTTCAACTTCAGCAGAGTCTGTTTTATGAGTGAAGAGAAATAGTGTCAATAATCTAATATATATAATACACTGTGTTTTGGTTGGTCCATCTATCATGCTGAAGGAAACCCATATATAATATGTTTGAACGTTTGACACAGACCTTAGGAGCCTGATGGCTTACCAATGAGCCATGGGTACACTGATGATTCGGTGCTGAAATGTTAAGCATTAAAAAGATTGTATACATTGGGGAAAAGGGGAAGCAGCTAATGGTGTAGACGGGGATAAACTGTAAAATATTTACACCAATTGTAAAAATTAAATAAATTAGACAAAACAGTTCAGTAGTAAGTCAATGAAGACTCGCTTCCAATAAGGACTATCGATTTCATATATGCCGTCATTTTGGACTGCACGGGTATATTATTATAAATAACAAGGAATAGTAAAAGCACATAAATCAAAAGCAAGAAGTTAAATACAGTACAAACCGGTTCACAATAAGAAATTCCATCTGATCCAAAAAAGTACTCCATGCCAAAGACCACAATGCCTGTGTGCCAAACGCCATTAATCTGCTTACCTGCAATTAATAAAAACAAAAACCATAAGTTCAATGATACGTCCACCATCTGTGGTTGTAATAGCAGGAGAATAGTTCACCCAAAGGTCTGGACCAAGTTTCATATCAATCCAACAGGATATGGCTGAGAAAATTGATATTTAACATATTAGGGACCGAGCAACCGAAAAGTGTCATATAGAAATGTGTGGATGCATCTAAAAATTGCATTTACACTAGAAACAATGCAGACGGCCTTTCACATTTTTTACTGAAGAAAAAAAAAAAACATAGTGTCCTAAAAAAATGAGTGTCCTAAACTCAACAATACCCCCAATGTTGTCCATTTTTCATTATGGTATGAGAATTTATCTGTGTACTTACACAAGGTCTGGTCGACCAGCTGTAGCACTGCAGAAATGAATGCAATCTTTTCTTTTTGTCACAGGTTGGAGACAAGTTCTCCACAAGGCACATTTTGCCACAACCTCAGCACATTTGAAATTGCAACCCCCTTCTACCTGTTATCCAGACTTATTGCTGTACAGACATCTTAAGGAAGAAAGTTAAGATTACATTGTTATTTCTGTGTGCTGCTGGTCGACCAGTACTTGTGGTTTTCCCAGTTTTGCTATACAACGAAGCGAAGTAGTAGCGTCTGCTTCCTTTGCCGATTATTGTGATAGTAGTGTTCTTAAGTTTTCTTTAGAAATCCAAACTATGGAAGCACATACAGGATATTTATTTTGAGTGTACAGAGTACATGAAAATTAAAAGGAACTGTCATTGTACCTTTTGTAGATACAGACGAATTTCTGTAATTCAATATAATAAAGTAACTTAATTCTACTCCTACAAATCATTTTTCGAAGATTAAGAATACTTTTATAAAACTTGATAATTTTAAAATCTTTTTTACCTTTAAACCTTTTTACCATATTGCTTTAAAAATATCAATAAATAAAAGAAAAATTTATTTTAAATGAGAATTTTTTCGGTTTGATACAAGAAAAAATATCTGACAGAACTTACAAAATATTTTTTTAAGCAATAAGTAAATTGTCAGGTACAATACAGGGAGGGGGTGGGGGTAGACATGCAATCTGTAGAAAATTCATGAAGCAAGGCGAAACAATTTAACAATTTATTCAAAGCAGTAACAATATAATTTATTTACTGTTTTTCTTTCATGGATTTTCTTTGTTTCCTTTTATTTGTGTGCCGTTTTGAACATCGAGTGTGCAAAACTTTTCCATCAGGAACAACTTCCATATTCTAGTTGTTATCAGGGGCGGAGCCAGCCTGTTGAGCTGACCCTCTTCCAAAATTTTTTTATGGTGGGAGGTTGAAAATTATGTATCCAAGATTGGCTAAAATTAAGATAAATACAAATGTTCGGAAAAATTCTGAAGGTCTTGAAGGTTGTCATGCGCCGAGACGAAAATATTTAAAACTCAGAAGACGCTCAGACAGTATAAATAAAAATTTTCAGAAAATTTCTGAGGGTCTTCCAGAAGACCCCCTGGATCCGTCCCTGTTATTACAATTGCAAAAAGTACCTAGGAGCCAAAAATCCGATTTGAGTCACAGATTGAGTACCCCTTATCTGAAACTATGAAAAACCAAAATGTTCCTAAGTCAAAACCTTTTTAAAAGTAAATGTGACATCACAATTGGAAAATTCCACACTTGTATTATTCAAAGACGAGAGACGATGTCGATTTCCTAGGCTTTATACAACTCATTCTGACTATAGTAAAAGCTTTGTTATCTTTGTGTAACAGTTTAGAAATGTAAAACTACAGGTATACCTTGATTAGTGTGGTTAATTCGTTCCAAAATTTTCTGTACTGTTCAAGGTCTTAGTATAATTAAATGTGTTCTTGTTTTCAGCTTATACTTAGTTACATTAATTTGTATGGCAATACCTTAACTGTACTACATCAAAACCCGCACTAATCAAAACTGAAATATTCATGGTATTGCTGTATTTACATCACAAACAATGAAAGATGGAACAAGTCCCAATCAAAACAAATTATTGTCACCACCAGACCTACAGGCATTAATCACCGTATTTTTGGCTTATTCTTTCTACTGTACAAAGATATTATTGAAAATGACAAAAAAGGCTGCAAATACCCCTGAGTAATCAGACCTGCCAAGGTTAGTAAAGTAAAATCTGGGAGATATCAATCATGCGTACAAAGTATCTTGTAAATGCTTGAAAATTGGATTTTAACACTAAATTTTTATTAAAAAAACCTACACAACACAATACGAATCATTGCAATTTTTCTTTTTAGGATCAGCATATCGAAGTGAAAATAAAAATATAAGAACCTCTCCACTCTCTCTTCATAAGATAATTCTAACACAACATATACATTCGCGAGTGAAGAACTCAGTTATTCGATACTTTTGTTCAAAAAAATATAAATGCCAAGTATACAATATTTCCTTGAAATAGGGGGGGGGGTGACAATCTACCTTGAATTTTTTTCTCAAACGAAAATGCAGGAGTAAGCATGGGGGAGAGTAGGAGACAAAGAATGTTGCGGGAGTTCTACGCAAAATGCGGTCTGAGTAACAGTGATAAGAAAAGGAGAAACCGTTTGTGTTTATCTCATTATGTATATGCAAATATTCCGAAATCCGAAACACTTCTGGTCCCAGGCATTTCGGATAAGGGATACTCAACCTGTAAACTTGACAACTATGATAGGAAGAAATGTTGTAGACATTTCCACAACGACATATTCAATAGAGTTATCTCCCCTTTTACACTCCCTCTTATTAGTCTTATCAAAATATACGTTTGTTTCCTTGAACAAAGTTCCACAGTAGCAGAAATAATCTAGCAAATTAAGATTAGTTTTCTTTTTTGGTCTAGACACAAGTGTAAGGGCGGAAAAGATACGGAAACATGACTAATAACATTTCACTGTATAGATAAGTAGTCACAATTCACATGATACAGAGCTAGCACTTGCAAGGAACGGGAAAACAGAGATGGTACACGAACACTAGCATAAAAATATTCATATAAAATTTAGGAAAATTAGCAAGAGAATAAGTACATTAAAAAAGAGTTGCTTCAACGGCATCATCAATTTTTGCTTTTAGCACTATGGCCTTTTTGACCATATAGCAAAAAACACTGTCAACAAAGGTTTCTTCAGCTTTTAAGCTGGTCCGGCAGGACTTTTTAGGCCGATATAATAGTATTAGTCCGTGTAGTGTTTTTGGCCAGTGGCCACGTTATTGAGTCCAATATATCGGCCTGGCAGTGCTATATAACGGTTTGTTAAAAAAAAAAGCTGAATTTTCAGTCATCTGAAATAAATGACGTTATAATTTTTTTTAAATGGAACTGATTTTGACGCTTTACCGTCTTGGTGTTACTTTCATGAATTCTCTTATTTCTTTTTACGTCATTTTTAACATCGGGTGTGCGGAAATTTCACGCCTGATGTTAAAAATGGCGCATAAATAAAAAGAAATAAGAGAATTAATGAAAGAAAACCAGAACATCTAAATGCTTAAAAAGGACGGTGAAGGGTCAAACTCAGTTCCATTCAAATGATCTAATAACTACTGTTTAAAAACTCCATATTTGCTCCATGTTAAATAGGTAATTTAATTTACTTAAAATTCAAGAATCTTTCAAAAATTAGAAGGTCAACGTTTTCATTTAAAAACGAAAAGAAAATCAAATAAAGCGAACATTAAGAAAATTCAGCCGTAGAACAGCTGGATCTTCAAATATTATACAATTGTTTTTTGTCTTGAATTTATATACAGTGGGCAAATATTGACTAAGAAATCAATTTAATAATGTCAACGATGATGCCAACCTTTTGTAATTATGGTTAAATAAAATTCTTAGACCAAGCAAAAATATCCCAATAAAGAGACTTCACTTTACGTTGTAGACGATATAAGAGTTTATTCTGAATTCAGATCTTTAAAATAGTCTAACGCATTTTCGACACTTGAGTACTGAAACAATAGTCTTAAATGTTATTAACGGCAAGTTTTAGTTTTAATGAATTAAAACTTCGTAAATAAAAAATAAAATAAACACCATAAAGCGAAAAAGGACGATGGTGAACACAGAACTACTTTGAAAAGATACCAACATTTTTTTAATTCAAAAGGCAATCAATACGACTCCATAATCACCTCGAAAGTATCAATTTATGTTGAAAAGATAGGTTAATTTTAAAAAATAAAACAATGAAATAAACCGAGAAACATTTGAGGAAATGTCAGTTCATTCAAATAAGTTCGCCGAATACATTTCTCAAAAGAATCAATATTTTATGAATCAAATCAAATAATGTAGAAAGGAGAAACTACACCGTATTTACTCGAGTACAATTCGATCTCGAATATATTGCGACCCCATTTTTCTAGCAAGTCATGTTATTTATTTTTTTACACTAGCGTATTATTAATGCTACGCCCCAATTTTGACCGGGAATTTTATATTAAATTTCTCGCATTATACACGAATAAATACGATGATATCATTAAGAAGAATTCATTAGAAACCGTTTTAATAAAAATTGCTTTTTATTAATTTTGACTAGTTTTATCTTCATCTTAAAATTTTCAGTTTTTTTTTTTATCACAACTTATAAAATTAAGATGAAGATAAAAACTACTCTAAGAAAATATTGTGTTACAATATTTCATCCAATAATATAAAAATTGATTTTTATAAATTTACACTAGGAAAAGTCCGTTAATTTTAGCGTCAAATATGGTATGAATGAAAAAGAGAGAGCGAATGTTACTACTACTAGTGAAGAAAATAAATGAATGGATATCAGCTTTTCGTGAAGTGGTTGGCTACTGCGGTCAGTGGTACCTCTAGGGTTAACAACAACATTACATGGGGAATGTAATGTCTTGAATGAACGGTGTACACGGTCTGACTTTGGTAGTGCTTCCAACCAGATGGAAATAATTTAAAAAAAGAATTATGATATTTATTACGAGACCACAAATGCTTAAGGTTTTAATAATGTGTAATGATGGTGTGCTCTTATATATACAATTTCTATACTTTTTTTTCACAGTAAATAAATGTATATGTATTATCAAAAATATGTAGGATTTGTATAGCCATGTGTACGTACTCACCTAACAACGGCAATGATAGGGCTTGCGCCATCCCTTTGGACATGTCATAAATGTATACTTGAACCGTTTTGTTCCCTGTATTATTACTCTGGGCCATATTTTATGTTGAGGTAGTTGGTGTATCAGAAAACAGACTGGAAGTAGAGTGCCGATCCTAAGAAAAAATGTTAGAGCTATAGTGTGAGGTACTTCACTTTACACAACAACTCTTACTTCAATGTTGACATAACTCATTTTTTTTAAAGTGACGGAAAAAAACCCCGAAATATCAAACTCTAGAAAAAATTAAAACGGAAAACCCGACCCCCATAAAAATAAATGTGGGTCACTAAAAAAGCTTTACAATTTAATTTTTTGTTGTTATTTTTTTTCGAAACAACCCCTAATAAAATGGAGCTTTCTTCCATCAAACGAACACGCTTGAATAGGAGAGACGTAACAGAAAGGTGTTTTACTAAATGAACTCTACTTAGACACTTCTCCCTTCGTCCCCTCTCTCTTACTATCTTTCTTTCTCTCTCACCTAAGCCTCCTCAAACTCCATCGTTTCGTTTAGCTACAAACAACGAGTGAGTGGGTGTGTAACGAATAAAATAAAATGAGATAAATAATTAAGAAAATGAAATAAAGTCCAAAGCAATCACGTCTTTATCGAACAGAACAGAACAGAACAGAACAGGCCAGGCCAGCCACTACCACTGCTATATTATTGTATTTGTGTACACTGTACATATGTTTTACAAACGTGTTTATGTAACACTGACGAGACTGTTGCTAACTAAAAAAATATCTTCGCACTTGTTTGACTACCAAAAAGCGCTAAAAAACGCTAAATTTAAAAAAAATAAAAGCCAAAAATAGCCCCAAACCGCAAAAAATACACTAAAAATTGTCAAAAATAGCCAAAATGTTTAAGCGCAAACGCGCTAATGTAGCGCTGTTTGCACTGCCAAAATAAGAAACGCGCTGAGTCTAGCGCGAAACAACGGCAACACCGTGAGTAGGCGGAAACTAGGATAAATCGGCCCCGGACAATTCGGCCTGGACAGGTCGGCCACAGATATTTCAACATTTTAAAACATTTTATTTTAGTGTGAAAAAAAAGGATACAACTTGTATATACAAACAACAAGCACACGTCATAACAATGATATTTACACAATATCTAGGGCCTTAAACATTGGTGTAATAAACTAATAATTCTTCTTAAAATCATTTACATCTATTTTGATAGCACTACATATTCCGAATCTTAATCTATTCCAAAAAATAATTTTCTGATATTCAATCTACTTCTATTTGCTTCTCTACTGTATATGTGTGTCCTCTCAGTCCCTTGTACCCCCTTCTAGTAAAACATATATCAGTGTTTACTACTTCTAAACCACGCATAATCTTAGACATTTCTAAGTCTCCTCGATCACTCCTATTTTCTAACGATGTTAGTGTTACGTTAACCCTAACATTTTTAGCCTATCCTCATAACTCGTACTTTTTAATTCCGGTACTAATTTAGTTGCTCGTCTCTGGACTTTTTCTAAAAGATTTTTTTTTACTCCTCCAAGTATGGTGACCAGGCCGGTGCACAGTACTCGGGGTATGGACGGACGGAAGTCTTATATAATATAAGGGACGTGTCCAAATCCGGACATTTCGGCCGGGTTTCGTTCTTAAAGCTGAAAATGACTATCTAGACGCGATTTAAAACGAAATAGAATCAAAATAAATTTACAATAATAATAATAATAAGTTAATTCATCACTTTTTATTAAATTTGACTAGTTTTTTACCTTCATCCTAATTTTAGTTGTTTTTATTAATTAATATTTAATTCGGGCCACTGTTTCTATGGCAATCGGAAATAACGAGTAAGCCTTCGGTGAGAATAGAACTCACGCCCTCATTGCCAGATGGGGACTAGTTTACGCCTGGCTGCTTTTACCAATCGGCCACGAAGACCTCATGTATTAGCAGAAGCTGATTTACACTTATAAACTCACTCCCTACAACCGTGCCATATTTATGTTGTTTTACATATGAGACCTTTTTTATAAACAACTAAAATTAGGATGAAGATAAAAACTAGTCAAATTTAATAAAAAGTGATGTGTCACAATACTTCATCCAATAATAATAAAGATTGAAGTTAATTCATGTTTGTTGTTTAGTGTTTTATATATCCTTTTTCAACTTTTTATAGCTAGTAAAAACATACCTGCTGTACCAACTTCCAATTAAAAAAATACGGAAGCACAAAACAGACAAAATAAAGTTGGTGCAGCACGAAAGTTTTCACAACGGGGACGGAGAAATTAAATTGCTGCAATGTGATGAAAGTTTCCACAGAAAACGGTGTTAAAACAAATTTATACTAATATTTAAGCTTTCTGTTTATTTGTTGCAATCAACTATGTTCCCTTGCGTTTGTTTTTGCCTATTTTATGTCATGTGGTTCACTTGGGGTGGCATTCATCTTACCGAAAATTATCTTGCCGAAGTCGGTTTTACCGAACGTTGATTGGTCAGTTTTTTTTAAGGGTTTATTATTTACCAAAGACACCGGGTAACTTTTTTTCCTAAAATTACTGCGATGGGGGTATGTTAATGTTTACAATTTAGGAAAACAAACGCATTTATTGTAAATCTGGTATTTATTTACGATAGTAAATTTAGTACTTATAATATATATCGTGTATAAGATTCATGAAGAAAAAAAAGATTTTATTTACAATCGTATGTGTCTGTACACGGGGTCATGTAAGCCGTACTTCCGTAAAAAAATAGCGGAAAGTAAGTGTTCAATTTAGCATTATAGATACATTATAAATAGAACTCAATCCCTTCCTTCTGGTGAAATTTGGAGTTGTCTCCCTTTGATTTGTCTTATTAAAAGTAATTTTAACCCTAAATTGATCTGTAGGGACATCGGGAGTCAGTGCCCCTTACCCTATGTTAATCCTGGGTCAAGTTAGTCTTTAGGCACATTTGCAACCCTTAAAGTTTGACCGGCTATAAAAAACATAGTGGCAAGCAGAGAAACATTCGTCGTCTTTATAGTATTAGATACAAATAGTTTTTAGACCAATGAACCTGCGTGTATATGTTATTAGACACTGTCAACATCAACATAGGTTTCTTCAGTTTTTAAGTGGGCCTGGCTGACTGGCTGGCTATCTATCTATCGCGCGTACAGTCCACACCATGGAGTTACAGGACTGAATATTTTACTCCTTATTATGTCTAGAAAAACGGTTTTTGGTTGTTGTTTTTTTAAATCCACTCCCAATAGGCTTTTAGTGGAGGTGGGGGTGTCAATATATAATATCATTTTATGCTAAATTGGTTGCTTAGTTTGTGTCCGGCAGCATTCACGCTTGTTTTTTTATTTGAAAATTCAAACTGTTTTTAGTGATCACCGCCCAACAAAATGCGGAAGAAGTAACTTATTCATTGATTACCCCTTTTTCCAATTTTTTAAATTGATCATCCCCAAATGTGTAATGCTTATGCAACTATTCTCATTATCAACTCTGCTGGGGAAAATTCTTGTAGTATTGATTTTGCATCCCTTTGTCTGCATGCTTTCCTATGTGCATTATGTTACCCGCTTCATCAATCTGTATGTGAAAAGTATCACAATTGTATTTCACTTGCGTGTGAATTGATTCATATCAACTACTTCTTTTCCTGTTATTAAATATTTGTTGTTATTTTAACAAACTAACCGAATACTCGTCCTACGGACATGAGTTATCTGACCGTAGTTTTGGTTACATATACTTACGTTAGCTCCATTATAATAAGGAAGGGTGTCTGGAGTTGTTCATCCTTTCCTTGTTTTCCTTTTTCTTTTTGGCGTAGTAGAAAATACAGTTAAAGGGGAAAAGATACTAGTCCGGGGGCCAGCAGGGGCTACCGTGCACCCCC